>JAYESA010000002.1:169094370-169191870 GCA_036927795.1 Iris macrosiphon
TACTCCTTGATATTTGTGGATGAGATTAGACTTTACTTGTTATCTTCTAGTATTAAACTTGTTAGTATTTTAGGACAGCGTAGTATGTCTCTTTGGGTCCATTAAATTGGGTAATCCCTTAGTAACGTGTCAGATGGCCAATACCACGTGGCATGGTTTCGCATATTTTGGGACTAGGGTGTGACATGGTTTTAGTGGTGGCCCATACAGGTCAAGTTAATCGCTAGTGGTATGATAACATGCCCAGGGAGCCTACAATAGGATAGGAATTACTAGGTCTCATCCACTCTGACTTCATCCTTGAATCTCTTTTATAATTGCATCCTGCTTGATTATATTTTTTGTGCTTTTCTAAATTATTCTATTTTCTTCAGAAATATGGACGTACCCAGTGGACACGCAACTGATGGGGTTGAGCAAGCAACAGACCCCTCGCAAGATGTCAACAGAACCCCAACCACCCCGAGAGACCAGTCCCCGAGAAGGACACTGGTTTATCCAACAACCCCGTACCTCCACCAGGGTCCTACCCAGGAAGCTACACCAGCCCAGCAAGAAGGGCATACCTCCCAGGCACCGACACCACAGGCGGAGACACCTTTGCCTCCACCTCTACCCCTTCCAGCCCTGATACCACAACTTGAGGGACAGCCACAAATGTTCCAATTCTTCCAAGCCATGATGCAGGCGCAATGGCATCAGACTGAAACCTTGAGGCAAAGCCTGATGACAGCTCTGGAGAGGACATCTACTCCAGCACCAGCACCTGTCCAACCAGCTGGTACTGTCCGAGGTTTTTGCCAGATGGGCTCGAGAACCTTTTCGGGCAGCAAAACTCCGGAGGAGATCTCAGATTGGGTCTCCAACACGGAAATGCTACTGGAGGGTTCACAGCTTCACCCAGACCTATGGATGATCGCGGTGAGGGACCAACTCAAAGGCAACGCCCATCACTGGTTGGACTCCATAGAACGCGGCGTCGGCAAGAACCAGACATGGGAGCAATTCTTAGAGTACTTCAATGCGAAGTATTTCCCGGTCACGGTCAGAAATGCTCTATACTCCCAGTTCCTGCACCTGGAACAAGGAAATATGACCGTCGACGCCTATGACGCAGAATTTAGTCAACTTAGTCGATTTGGTGCCGTGCTGATACCTAACGAGCTGGAGAAGGCCATGAGGTTCCATCACGGCCTTACCTTCGAGCTACAGAGGTATACTACTACGCAGTCGAGAATCTCCTATGAGGAGGTTATTTCAGAGGCAAGGATACAAGAAGCCATTAGCCGAGGAGCAAGGCGCTCTAACACAACCATACCGGCCAGAAACCAACCCGGAGCAGGAGGACCAATCCGTCGTTCGGGAATGCAAACACAGCAAAAGACGGTGCCATATCAGCACAAGGAGCTTCCGACTTGTCACCATTATGGCAAGAAGGGACATTATGTCAGAGACTGCCGGAAGAAGCTCAGACTATGCATGATATGTGGAGCAAGTCAACACATGGCCAAAGACTGCCCACAACGCAGAGAGGCAGCACCCCAGAACGGGCAAAGACTAGCAGCACCAGCCCAGAGAATGCTACCCTCAACTGGAGGACAGCGTCCCCCAGCATCTGGAGGATTTTAGAGGGGACCACCCTTGGCCACACAGGAGACTCAGTTCAACCAAGCCAGACAGCAGACCGGAGGGCAAAGGCACGGGCAGGCCTTTGCACTAGCAGCAGTTGCGGAAGAACCAGAAGGAGAAACTATCACAGGTACCATTTTAGTTGTATCATTACCTGCAACTACATTATTTGATTCTGGCGCCACACTATCTTTCATATCTAGTAGTTTCATAACCATGCATAAAATAGCTACCTCCCCATTGCTTAAGAGTTGGAAGATTCTTACCGGAGGAGGCATCGTACCGGTTACCAGCACTATTAGAACGTGCTCAGTAGTCGTGTGTAGTAGGGAGATGAGAGCACAATTTTTGGTGCTTCCAATGCCAAACTTCGACGTTGTCTTAGGCATGGACTGGTTAAGCCAGTACAATGCTATACTAGACTGCCGGAAGGGTAGTGTCATTTTTAGACCACCAGGCCACCCGGAGTTCGAGTACATGCGGGGCACCATCGAGCAAGGAGTAGGTCAGACACCTGGAGCTTACATGGCAATGGAAACAGCTCCTCCAGCAATTATTGCAGAATTCGAGGATGTATTTCCAGAGGAGTTGACAGGCCTACCGCCTGATAGAGAGGTAGAGTTCACTATTGAGTTAGTGCCCGGAGCTGCACCAGTATCTTCAAATGTTTACCGGTTGGCAAAGAAGGAGCTAGACGAGCTAAAGCTACAGCTAGAAGAATTATAGATCAAGGGATTTGTTCGTCCTAGTGCATCACCCTGGGGAGCACCAGTGTTGTTTGTACCAAAGAAGGATGAAACATTCCGTATGTGCATTGATTACAGAGCCCTTAATGCTTTGACAATAAAAAACAAGTACCCCCTGCCGCGGATTGATGATCTGTTCGACCAACTGATAGGAGCGGTGGTGTTCTCAAAGATAGATTTGAGATCAGGTTATCATCAGGTAAAAGTACGGAGAGAAAATATTCCAAAGACAGCATTCATGACTCGTTATGGTCACTACGAGTTCTTGGTGATACCTTTTGGACTGACAAATGCACCTGCCGTATTTATGAACCTGATGAACAGAGTCTTCCACCAGTATCTGGACCAGTTCATGGTAGTCTTCATCGACGACATCTTGGTGTATTCGAAGAGCCACGAGGAGCACGAAGAACACTTGAGACTGGTGTTAGAGACGCTAAGGCATGAGAGTCTTTATGCAAAGCTGAGCAAGTGCGAGTTTTTCCTTGATCGTGTCGCTTTTCTTGGGCACGTTATCACAGGAGATGGTATTTCGGTAGACCCGACAAAGATTCCATCTGTAGAGACGTGGCCGACCCCTACCAACGTCTCAGAGGTGAGGAGTTTTCTAGGACTTGCCGGATATTACCGGAGGTTCGTAGAGAACTTTGCAAGGATCGCAGAGCCGATGACCCGTTTGACCCGCAAGGAGCAGGAGTTTATCTGGTCAGAGGAGTGTCAGATAGCTTTCGATGAACTGAAAAAGCGTCTGACTACGGCTCCCATCTTGACCATATCATCTGGATCCGGAGGACTCGTAATATATAGCGATGCATCCGGAAAAGGATTATGTTGCATCTTGATGCAACATGGGAAGGTTGTAGCCTATGCCTCTAGACAACTGAGGACCCATGAGAAGAACTACCCCACTCACGACATGGAGCTTGCCGCAGTCATCTTTGCCTTGAAGCTTTGTAGACACTATCTATACGGCGAACGAGTGGAGATATCCACTGATCACAAGTGTCTGAAGTACGTCTACACCCAGAAGGACCTGAACCTGAGATAAAGACGCTGGCTCGAGGTGATGATAGACTTCGAGATTGATCTGCAGTACCATCCAGGAAAGGCCAATGTAGTAGCTGACGCTCTAAGCAGGAGACCCATGGCATTCTTTCTGATCACCCAACAAGATCTATTGAGAGATCTAGAACAGTTGGGTATAAAGGTCATTATGCCAGGAGTTGACGGCCAATTGTCAAATTATCAGTTGCAATCGACATTGGTCGAGAGAATCAAGGCTGCTCTGCCAATAGATGCCAGATTCCAGAGACTTCGACAAAGGACCGAGGCCGAAATACAGACATGATTGTACATACACGAAGATGGGACTTTAAGATGTGGAGAACGTCTTTATGTTCCAAATGGAGAACTTCATGAAGAACTGATGTCAGAGGCTCACAGCTCAACATACTTTATCCATCCAGGTGGCACGAAGATGTACAGAGATCTGAGGCAATACTATTGGTGACATGTAATGAATAGGGAGATAGCCCGCTTTGTGGCAAAATGCCTGGTGTGTCAGCAAGTCAAGGCTGAACATCAGAGGTCTGCAGGTCTACTTCAACCACTCCCAATACCTGAGTGGAAATGGGAGCACATCACTATGGACTTCGTTACGGGCTTTCCGAGGAGTCCTAGTGGTCGTAATGTCGTATGGGTGATCGTAGATCGACTCACCAAGGCTGCCCACTTTTTACCCTTCAGAGTTGGGCAATCTACAGAAGTCTTGGCAGACATGTACATGAGGGAGATCGTGCGACTGCACGGAGTGCCAGTCAGTATAGTGTCTGACAGGGATACGAGATTTACATCATACTTTTGGCGAAGTATACAAGAGCGTCTTGTACCCGCCTAAAGTTTAGCACATCGTATCACCCGCAGACAGATGGCCAGTCCGAGCGCACCATTCAGACACTAGAAGATATGCTGAGAGCATGCATGCTTGATTTCAGTGGATCATGGGAAGATCATTTACATTTGGTGGAGTTTTCCTACAACAATAGCTATCAAGCGAGCATTCAGATGGCTCCCTATGAAGCATTGTATGGTAGGAAATGTCGTTCCCCAGTATGTTGGAGCGATGTAGGCGAAAGGCAGATCCTAGGACCAGAATTGGTCGTTCGTACGGTGGAGAAGGTAAAGAAGATCCAAGGGCACCTGCGAGCAGCGCAGGACAGACAAAAGCACTGGGCAAACGTACATCGACGACCCCTAGAATTCCAAGTTGGAGAGCATGTATTTTTAAAGATCTCGCCTACCCGAGGGACTATCAGATTCGGAGGAAGAGGAAAACTGAGTCTGAGGTACATCGGACCATTCGATGTGTTAGAACGCATCGGAGAAGTTGCTTACAAACTAGCCTTACCACAAACATTAGAAGGAGTGCATGACGTCTTCCAAGTATGTCAACTGAGGAGGTACATTCCAGATCCGAGTCCTGTGCTTGACCACTCGGAGATCACTGTCGGCCCGAGTTTGTCGTACCAGGAGGAGCCTGTAGAGATCCTAGACAGAAGCGAGAAGGTGTTGCGAGGTCAGACTATCCCTCTAGTTCGTATTGCATGGAGGCATCATGCACCAGGCGAGTCGACCTGGGAACGAGAAGAGAATATTCGACAATGTTTCCCTCACCTATTCGAAGGCCTGGGTATGTCCTAATATTTCAAATCAATCAATAGTTTTCACTATATGTCTGTTTTAATTTTGAGGACGAAATGCTCTAAGGAGGGTAGATTGTAAACCCCCTCGACCAGATTTCAGCTTAGATAGATAAATTATGATTATTTTTAACAAATTAGGAATTAATTATAGCTTTTTAATTTATTAAGCAATATCCTATATTGCTTAGTGCACCTGACCATCACATCAATATTTAGAGCATTACACTGACTGTTACCCCCAAACAAAGTTCACATACCTCTCCTAGACATGCCAGTCTACTATTCTAAACTTTGTGCAACTCTCAAATACCCTGGCATGAGTCTCGTTTTAGTCGCACAAATATCGTTACAAACGTCCGTATTAATTTTCAATTAATTTCCAAACCTGTACCCTTGTCCGTTCCAATCGAAATTAGAGGCCCAACAGGAACCTGTTTTATCCAAACTAAATTACGTTATTATTCTATTTTGAGTATACTACGTCTAGTTTACTTACACTTCACTAAATTCTGGTCCTGCATATTTTTAGATAAATAGAAAACACCGTGCGCATTAATTTCTAAATAAATTAATACGGTGACCAGCATCACCAAAAACTAGGCCCAGCCCCTACCCAGACTCACCCCCACACCCTCAAGACCCTTACTGAACACCCCCCCTCATTTTTGTACATTACATCGCCCTCAGGAATGAGGTGTTTTTCTCAAACAAATTCGCAGTTGCGCAAATTCCCAATTAATTAGGACTCTTGTGCAATTTGTGAAACTGCAGGGTTTTATCTGCAAAATGGACTGGGTGAGGTGTCCACCTCCCATTGGAGGGTGATTCTCCACCCTCCATTCCAAAATAGGTCCCAATTCAATGCATTTACATGCATTTATGTAGCATACAAATATCTAGATATTTTCACACATGAAATAACATAAATGCCCCTAACCCTAACCCCGTCACAAACCTAATAAATACCCCCCCTCTCACCCGAACCTCACTCACTCATCCCTCAGCCAACCCCCACCGCCACCACTTCTCCCCTGCCACGACCCCCCCCCTCGGCCTTCCCCCGGCCACCGCACCACCGCCGTATCCGCCGCCACCCACCGCCGGCAGCACCCACACCACCATCACCATCATCTTCACCATCACTCCCCGCACCCCCGACTCCCCCTCACTCTCCCCACCGCCACCACAGGCCACCACCACCGCCACTACCACCTTCGCCATCACCTCCGCCACCGGACCACCACCGCCACCCCCCCTCGGCCGCCGCAACCACCGCCACCACCCGCCACAGCACCCCCCGACTCCCCTCCCGACCACAGCACAGCCCCCCCGACTCCCCCTAGCCCTCACCACCGCCACCACAGGCCACCACCACCACCACTACCACCTTCGCCATCACCTCTGCCGCCTCCCCATCACCCTGCGCCGCCGCCGCCACCGCAGCCGCCGCTGCAGCTGCTACTGCTACTGCCACTGCTACTGCTACTGCTACTGCTGCTGCTGTGGCTGACCACCGCGGACGCGGGCCCCCCCCCTGACACATCAGGTACCCCCCTGTATATATACGTATATATATACGTATATATATACGTATATATATGTATATATGTTATATTATATATATATATATGTATATTTTATGTATTATTAGTATATATACAATATATATATTATATTATATTATATTATACTATTATATATATATATATATATATACTAATATATTATATATATGTATATATGTACATGTATTATTATTATTATATAATATATATTATTTATATATATATATATATATCTATATATGTATATATATATGTATTTATTATGTATTTATATTATATGTATATATACAGTATATATAATTATATTATTATGTATATACTATTATATGTAAAATATATCTGTATTTTATATATTTTTTATATATATGCATAGTATATTTATAATATATGTATATATATGTATATATATATTAATATATAATATATATGTTAATTATATTATTATGTATATATATACCATTATATATTAAATATATATATAATATATACATATTATATAAATATCCTATATTATTAAATATACTATTATATATATATATATATGTATATATTATTATTATTATATATATATATATATGTATATGTATATATTAATTATTATTATTATTATATATATATATTATTAGTATTATTATATATAAATATATGTATATGTATATATTAATTATTATTATTATATATATATGTATATGTATTATAACTATATATTAAGTAAATAAATATATATACTAAGTATATGTATTATATATATATATTTTATTTCATTTTGTGTATCATATATATATTATATATATATATACTATTATATATATATTTATATATAGATTTCTATTATATATATATATAAATATATATATGTATTAAATTTATATTTATTTTTATGTATTATATATATATATATATATATATATATATATATTTATTTATACTATGTATATATAGACTATATTTATATGTATATATTTATATTATGTATATATGTATTTTTTTATATATATTTAAGTATGTATAATATATATGTATTATATATATTATTATATGTATATATATATATATATATTATGTATATAAGTATGAATATATGTATATTATTATACTATACTATATGTACGTATGCTTACTGCGTAATTATTAAAATATTAAATTCACGAACTTATGTACGTCTTAAACAGAGTGCACCTACGACGCAGTTAGTGATCCCAGGTCACAGGACCCTTCAGACACAACTGCGGGAACAGGTTTTTGGCACGCCCAGCTTGAGGACGTAGGCAAGTATACCTTGCCAAAGTTTTACTGTTTAAATATTAAACTGTTGTATGTTATTTTTACTGAACTTATATATAACTGTGTGCGTCCGAGATTGACTCGGGTGCAGTTGACGAATACGTCGACATATAGTGTAACTGACTTAGACTCTAGCAAACTCACCTACAGTTGCGAGGGTATTCTAATATCCTCCTAGACCCTGACACTTGTACACGCAACACGTTTACAATTCATATTGGGATGCGAGTTTGCGTACTCGATTAGCTACCGGTGCGTGTGACGTGCATCACGGCGTAGCACAAAATCAGGACTATTTAGAAAAGTTATGACTTGGCATATAGCTACGTGGTATGCACGTTGTGGATTCGACTTGTATAACCGCATTGGGCGGGAAAAACAACTAGTAGGGGTATGGGACACCCACCTTCTTTATTGCAGATACCGCACTCTTCGGAGTGATACAGACGTATATATACTTTGCAGATACCACGTCCCTTAGAGTGTTGGACGATATATATATACAGATACCTCATTCTTCGGAATGATGGACGTTGTAGATACCACACTCTAGAGGACGTTGGACGTTATGCCTACGCCTACCCATACGTACCAAGGTTGTCTTTACATTGCATTCACTTAGATGGTTAGCTCACCCTTTATTTATTCAGTATTTATATATGGCATGTTTTTATGTATCTTGTTATGTCCCACTGAGGACCTGGTTCCCTTCCAGATCTAGACGAGGCATACTATCCCACAGTGTACGGACCCAGACAGGAGACGAGGTACGCAACTGAGGAGGAGCTAGAGGTGCTACCATCCGAGTCTCCCTAATCTTTAGTAGTCTCATCATCTGGAGTTGGAGCTCTTACCTAGATAGACGATGCTCTAGTCTTATTATATTTCAGCACTTTTATCTTTATCTTTTGTAGTGGGTTTGTTCCCACCAGACATATCTGATTTGTACTATGACATTTCAGACTCAGCACTTATATATTCCAGCACTCATTTCAGTACTCCTTGATATTTGTGGATGAGATTAGACTTTAACTGTTATCTTCTAGTATTAAACTTTTTAGTATTTTAGGACAGCGTAGCACGTCTCTTTGGGTCCATTAAATTGGGTAATCCCTTACTGACGTGTCAGCTGGCCAATGTCACGTGGCCTGGTTCCGCATATTTTGGGACTGGGACATGATATTTACTGTTGTTTTACAGTTTAAGTACACCCTAATAGGTCCATTAAATTGGGTTTGCCCATTGTAGTGTGCTGCTGGCCATTGCCACGTGTCTAGTCCCTCGGTATTTTGGGACTGGGGCGTGACACATACAATAATAAAAAAGGTTACATGCAGTAATAAAAAACGTATAAAAATTATTAGATGTAATAATAAAAACTCATTAACGACACTTTCAAAACTCATTAACGACACTTTGAGGGGGGGGGGGGTGTTCTCAACTTTTGATCTAACAGGAGGATAATAAATAAATAAATATATATATATATATATATATATATATATATATATATATATATATATATGCAATAATAACTATATGTTTTTTATAGTTAAAAAAAAACTATGTCTTAGTTCGATACTTAAATTTGGTATGATGGAATCATTCTGCTAACAATTATGTCATGCCTCCAACCATCATTCATTTCCTGGTTATACAATATAAATAAATACAATAGTATAATAGTTAGATATATTTAGATACAATATAGTTTATTAACAATTATGTTATACAATATAAATAAATACAATAGTATAATAGTTAGATATATTTAGATACAATATACTTAGCTAACAAATATGTTATACAATATAAATAAATACAATAATATAGTATATATATGTACAATAGAATTACATATAAATAAATACAATAATATAATAGTTAGATATATTTATATACAATATAGTTAGCTAACAATTATGTTATACAATATAAATAAATACAATAATATAGTATATAGTATATATATATATATATATATATATATATATATATATATATATATATATATATATATTATATAAACAGAGAAAAAAAAGGTTAGATACAAAAAAAATAAGTTAGTCAACTAGTATTGATACATAATATATATATATATATATGGCAAGTTAAACATCCAAATTAAGATGGCTTTATGGCTAGAGGGCTAATTGTTAGTCTCTATTTTCAAGTTCCAATTCTAACCAGCGGTCACAGTTCGAAACTTGCTGTTGTCCAATTTTTTTTCCCTTCTCAAATCCACAACGAATCAGAATTAAATTTGGACCGTTAGATTTTTGGTCTTGGATCGATGACGTGGCTGATGGGGATTAAGTTTTTTTTCTGTTAGATCTGAGATGAGATCTGTTAGCTCATATGCATGCACTGGCCTTTCTCTCTCTCTCTCTCTCACTCTCTCTCTCTCTCTCTCTGTTTCGGGTCAAACGAAGAAACGGGGGAGAGAAGGAGAGAGAAAACATCTCTTCATCCTCCACACACCGACGTCCACCACACGTCGACACCCACATCTTCTCGTTGGTCCACCATGCTCCACCGTGCTGGAGCAAGCCAGATCGAAGAGGAGGGAGCGTCTCCGCCAGCCGGTTCTCGCACGTTTGCGACGACGATTCCCGCGGCGACGGATAAGGTGACAAGGGGTGTTTCGAAGGAGGAAAGGACTACTCATTCCTAATTATGAAATTAGGTAACTTCTTCACAAATTTATCGAAATTATTTTCTTTTTGGTGTGGTGGTTGTTTTTAGAGAACTTCGATCTATTTATAGAACTTTTAGTACGAACTGTTAGAAATTTATATTATTTGATTTGATGTCTCTGCAAAGTTTTTTGTTTTTGTTGGAAAGAGAATATATTCGATTCTTTAATATTCTTTCTTCTGATATCAGGTTTTACGGTCTCGTATCGCTCCATATTGGTCCGTATCGGGACGTATCGGGCATGTATCGGCCGATACAGACCGATACCATAGTTTTCGAAAAGGTTTCGGCCGATACCGATATTTTACTAGAGTATCGGATCGACTATGTCCAAAACCGATCCGATACGGCCGATACGTATCGGTATCGGCTAATACTTTAAACCTTGCAACTACTATACACAAGCATGATAGGATAAAAGGGGACACAAAATAAGTTTACCTACCGAGTTGAACAAATAGGGATAACGAGCACGAATATCATCCTCGTGCTCCCACGCTGACTCACCCGGTGAGTGATGACCCCAAGAAACTCAAACTAATCGGATAGTCCGGTTCTTGAGAAACTTCTTCCTCCGGTCCAAAATAGATATGGGTCTCTCCTCATACGATAGGTCGGTACCAACGACCAACTCCGAATGATCTAGGACATGGCTCCAATCTGGAATATATAGACGCAACTGAGATACATGAAAGACATCATGTACATCGTGAAGCGACGGCGAAAGGGCTAATCTATATGAGACATCTCCCATGCGCTCGAGAATATCGAACGGACCGATAAATCTAGGACTAAGCTTTCCCCGTACTCTGAATATGTTAACTCCACGGGTAGGTAAAATCCTAAGAAATACGTGGTCGCCGACAGAGAACTCAAGATGTCGCCGATACCAATCTATCCAATGACGCTGACGATCCTGAGCTACTCTGAGATGCTCTCTGATCTGTCTGATAATCTCAACTGACTGAGCTATCATCTCGGGACCGAGCATCTGTCTCTCGCCAATATCATCCCAAACTAATGGTGATCTGCATCTCCTGTCATACAACGCCGTAAAGGGTGCCATCTGAATGCTCCTCTGGAAGCTGTTGTTGTAGGAGAACTCTACCAAGTGCAAGTGATCCTCCCAGAACCCACTGAAGTCTAGTGTACATGACCGAAGCATATCCTTCAAAGTTTTAATCTTACGCTCTGATTGACCATCAGTCTGTGGATAGTATGTTAAACTGAGCTTCAGGCGGGTTCCTAAACTCTGCTGAAGGCTCTGCCAGAAATGGAAAGTGAACTTGGAATCCCTATCCGAGACGATGCTAACTGACACTTAATACAGCCTGACAATCTGCCTCATGTACATCTCTGCTAGCTGCTCAGTAGACTGACCAACTCTGAAAGGTAGAAAGTGAGCAACCTTCGTAAGCCGATCTACTATTATCTAAATGACGTCTCTACCAGTAGGGGATCTAGGAAGACCAGTCACAAAGTCCATAGTAATATGCTCCCATCTCTACTCCGGGATCGGTAAAGGCTGAAGTAACCCGGCTGGTCTCTGATGCTCAGCCTTAACCTGTTGACAGACTAAACACCGAGAGACAAATTGTGCTATCTCCCTCTTCATCCCATTCCACCAGAAGTATTATCGAATATCATGGTACATCTTCCTTCCTCCAGGATGAATGGAATACTGAGAACTGTAATCTCGTGCCGGATATCTCCACTCGGCACACAAAATCGACTCCCGAACCTGAGAGTCCCATCATCGTGAATGCTTAACTCTGCTCGACGTCTTGCCTCACAATCTGTCCTGAGTCGCTGTAAACTCCCTCACCCAAAAATAGGTATTTTGTGTGTATTTTGCATTTCTTGTATTTATTTTAGATTATTTTTCAAATCAATTAAAATTCAATAATTTAGTTAGGACACTTCACTATGGTTTGGACATTAATATTATAGGATGGCCCCAAAATCTGTATCGCCCTTCATAGGAAGTAGCCTACACAGGAGACACTACCTGTAGGATCTTTTCGTGGCACAGAAATTCGATCCCTTGGTATTAGTATGACCTTAGTGTAACGACCATAGATTAATTATTAAATATTTAGATATTATATATATAATTTAATTGTGGTTATTCTCCAATCCCAACTTTTCTACACTTAGCATCCCATAATTTCCCGTGCCAAGTTACGCATTTTTTCCATTTTATAGAGTTGCATGTCACTTACTATAACATACTTTGTAAATAACCATTTAATTATTTACTTAGTTATTTTATTATACAGTTACTTAATTTATACAACTAGATAAATATATAAATATATAATTATTAATTATAAAATATTTTGGGTGTAGTATTTTGTTAGAACTTTATAAAGTAAATTTTTAGAATTTATTTGGTGTACAAATATTATTTTTGGGATTTATAAGATCATCTATATATGTGAATATATATATATATAAATAAATATATGGTTATTAATAATAATAAGAAAGGATAATAATAATAATAATAATAATAATAATAGTGTTAATAATAATAATAATAATATTATTATTATTAGTAATAATAATAATGTTAATAATAGAAATAGAAAAGAAAAGAAAAAGAAAAAGAAAGAAAATAAAAACCCAAAACCCAAAACTAATTCCTATTATAAAACCTAATCCTAAAACTACCCCAACCAAACCCAACAGCAACCTAACTACTAACAAATCCCCACAAACCTCATACCCAGCAAAACCACCCCCCGTGAACCCGATCCCCTGTAACTCTCTCCTCTCTCTCACAATATATATATATATATATATATATATATATATATATATATATATATATACAACAAACCTAATTTCCAAACCCTAACCCTAGACCACAACCGATCCCCCCCCCCTCCGGCAGACGTCGACCACCCCCGCCGACCGACTCCGCCGTGCAGCTCCGCCGCAGCCCGCCGACCGGCCGTCGGCCGTCCGTCCGCGAAGTGCGCACCCTTGCACGCGCATAGTGCACAGCAGCGTCCCATCTTCAAGGTGATGTATCTCTCTCATCTATCGTCCTTTTCTCGAGCGGTTTGTTCGTGTATGTTCACAACCTAACCCTCTAGAATTTTCTTTCAAGCGGCACGAGTTTTCGTGTCCCGGATTGGTCGAAAAATTGACCAAAAACTGACCGAAAAACTGACCAAAACAGTTCAGAATTTCGAATCCAAAATCCCATGTTCACACCCAATTTGCCATCAACCTGTTTATTATTTTCAAAAACTAATTAAAGGGTTTTTCTTCTCCATATAACCGAGAATTTTTTTTTCTTTTAGTTTTTTTTAATTTGTTCTATGTGTTAAATTATTCAACCTCCAAATTGACCAAAAACTTATTTTTAAAATATTAAAAAATTGTGATACGGAGCGTGTCCCGCCAAACATGATCGCCTCATCGCGTACCAATTGCACCAAAAGGCGCGTATGGTATATTCTGACGTGTGGGCTTTCGCGGAAACTGATTCGGACGTATGTGCGCGTCGGAATCAACCAGTATCCGTAAAAAGTCCCCGTATCATAACTTTTGTAAAATACCTCACCATTTTGTGTACGCTCGTCGGAATACGATAAAACTTGCGCCATTGGATTCGTGGTATCACGCTGGTCCTGTGACCCAAGTTTCACCCGATTCTGGGATAGTTGACCAAGCCGTCTATTTGTGGGTCCCACGGTTGACTTTTAGGGCGAATTTGTGTTCGGCTCACCGGAATCCAAAATTGGACATACCGTTGAGTTCGTATTGACGTTTAGAATTTGTTTGACCTATAATTTGTCCCATTTAGAGACTTTTACCTCTGACACGCATTCTGGTGCAAAGTGGGCCACATGTGGATTCCGCTTTGACCCGAAAGGGTAGTATTTTCTGGCTATCTCGCTTATTCTGGGAACATTGATGATGTTTATTTCAGCATCCGGAGACGTTCATTCTGATACCATGGTTTCTGATCTATTGTGCCTGACGTCTAGACGCTTACACTTTGCAGCTTTCTTGCCAGGCAAGATACCTTGCCAAATTCCTTACAGTACTTTTGCATGCTTATCATATTTTATATATTCATTGCATGTGTATTTTCTTTCAGTCATAATTATATACTATATATATGTTGACACACACTTGACACATAGTATCATGGGAGGGGAGGACAATCAGTAGGCGTATGGGCTATATCCACTCTGGTAAACCGTAGTAACTAGCACGCACTACGGGAGTTGTGTCATGATGGTCGCTACCCTCGCGGTATGTCGGCTGATGGTGTCACGATGGTCGCTACCCTCGCGATATGATGACTGATGATGTTCTAGACGTGTGTGTGAGTTGTGAGATTAGATAGAGTAGCCTATCCCTGCCCATACGTCAAAAAGTTTTCCTCATTATGCATATTCATATAGATTGTCTTGTACAACGTACTTATATATTTTCTGTCTATTATGCATGTTTACTGTATTCAATTGACATGCTTCTATATATCTTGTTACGTCGAAAAGTTGTCCTCATTTTAATTTTGAGAATTTTTAGAAGAATGATTACGATGATGAGGATTTAGCAAATCATGCCTTATTTTTAATTTCGAGGACAAAATTCTTTTAAGTTGGGTAGATTGTAAATCCCCTCACCAAAAAATAGGTATTTTGTGTGTATTTTGCATTTCTTGTATTTATTTTAGATTATTTTTCAAATCAATTAAAATTCAATAATTTAGTTAGGACACTTAACCGTGGTTTGGACATTAATATTATAGGATGGCCCCAAAACATGTATCGCTCTTCATAGGAAGTAGCCTACACAGGAGACACTACCTGTAGGATCTTTTCGTGGCACAGAAATTTGATCCCTTGGTATTAGTATGACCTTAGTGTAACGACCATAGATTAATTATTAAATATTTAGATATTATATATATAATTTAATTGTGGTTATTCTCCAATTCCAACTTTTCTACACTTAGCATCCCATAATTTTCCGTGCCAAGTTACGCATTTTTTTCTTTTTATAGAGTTGCATGTCACTTACTATAACATACTTTGTCGATAACCATTTAATTATTTACTTAGTTATTTTATTATACAGTTACTTAATTTATACAACTAGATAAATATATAATTATTAATTATAAAATATTTTATAAAATATTTTGGGTGTAGTATTTTGTTAGAACTTTACAAAGTAAATTTTTAGAATTTATTTGGTGTACAAATATTATTTTTGGAATTTTTAAGATCATCTATATATGTGAATATACATATATATATATATATATATATATATATATATATATATATATATATATATATATATAAAATAAATATATGGTTATTAATAATAATAATAAGAAAGGATAATAATAATAATAATAATAATAATAATAGTGTTAATAATAATAATAATAATAATAATAATAATAATAATAATAATAATAATAATAATAATATTATTATTATTATTATTATTATTATTATTATTAGTAATAATAATAATGTTAATAATAGAAATAGAAAAGAAAAGAAAAGAAAAGAAAAGAAAAAGAAAGAAAATAAAAACCCTAAACCCTAAACTAATTCCTATTATAAAACCTAATCCTAAAACTACCCCAACCAAACCCAACAGCAACCTAACTACTAACAAATCCCCACAAACCCCTTTCCCAACAAAACCACCCCCCGTGAACCCGATCCCCTGTAACTCTCTCCCTCTCTCTCACAATATATATATATATATATATATATATATATATATATATATACAACAAACCTAATTTCCAAACCCTAACCCTAGACCACAACCTACCCCCCCCTCCGGCGGACGTCGACCACCCCTGCCGACCGACTCCGCCGTGCAGCGCTGCCGCAGCCCGCCGGCCGGCCGCCGTCCGTCCGAGAAGTGCGCACCCGCGCACGCGCATAGTGCACATCAGCGCCCCATCTTCAAGGTGATGTATCTCTCTCATCTCTCGTCCTTTTTTTGAGCAGTTTGTTCGTGTACGTTCACAACCTAACCCTCTAGGATTTTTATTTAAGCGGCACGAGTTTTCGTGTCCCGGATTTGTCGAAAAATCGACCGGAAAATGATCCGAAAACTGACCAAAACAGTTCAGAATTTTGAATCCAAAACCCTATGTTCACACCCAATTTGCCACAACCTGTTTATTATTTTCGAAAACTAATTAAAAGGTTTTTCTTCTCCATATAACCGAGAAATTTTATGTTTTTTTAGTATTTGTTAATTTGTTCTAGGTGTTAAATTATTCAACCTCCAAATTTACCAAAAACTTGTTTTTAAAATATTGGAAAATTGTGATACGGAGTGTGCCCCGCCAAACGGGATGGCCTCATCGCGTACCAATTATACCAAAAGGCGCGTATGATATATTCTGACGTGTGGGATTTTGCGAAAACTGATTCAGACGTATGTGCGCGTCGGAATTAACCCGTATCCGTAAAAAGTCTCCATATCACGACTTTTGCAAAATACTGCACCATTTTGTGTACGCTCGTCGGAATGCGACAAAACTTATGCCATTGGATTCATGGTATCACGCTGGTCCTATGATCCAAGTTTCACGCGATTCCGAGACAGTTGACCAAGCCACTTATTTGCGGGCCCCATAGTTGACTTTTAGGGCAAATTTGTGTTCGGCTCACCGGAATTCAAAATTGGACATACCGTTGAGTTCGTATTGACGTTTAGAATTTGTTTGACCAATAATTTGTCCCATTTATAGACCTTTACCTCTGGCACACATTTTGATGCAAAGTGGGCCACATATAGACCCCGCTTTGACCCAAAATTACCGTTTTGCCCTTGTATCCAAATTGGACGAAAGGGTAGTATTTTCAAGCTATCTCGCTTATTCTAGGAACGTTGGTGATGTTTATTTCAGCATCCGGAGACGTTCATTCTGATACCATGGTTTCTGATCCATTGCGCCTCACGTCTGGACGCTTACACTTTGCAGCTTTCTTGCCAGGCAAGATACCTTGCCAAATTTCTTACAGTACTTTTGCATGCTTATCATATTTTATATATTCATTTCATGTGTGTTTTCTTTCAGTCATAATTATATACTATATATATGTTGACACACACTTGACACATAGTATCATGGGAGGGGAGGACAATCAGTAGGCGTATGGGCTATATCCACTCTGGTAAACCATAGTAACTAGCACGCACTACGGGAGTTGTGTCACGATAGTCTCTACCCTCGTGGTATGTCGACTGATGGTGTCACGATGGTCGCTACCCTCGCGGTATGACGGCTGATGATGTTCTAGACGTGTGTGTGATTTATGAGATTAGATAGAGTAGCCTACCCCTGCCCATACGTCAAAAAGTTGTCCTCATTATGCATATTCATATAGATTGTCTTGTACTGCGTACTTATATATTTTCTGTCTATTATGCATGTTTACTGTATTCAATTGGCATACTTCTATGTATCTTGTTACGTCCCTCTGAGGACCTAGTCTCTTTCCAGGTGTAGATGTAAACCCCCTGATTTTTCAAAATTTTCAAAACTGGATTTTTCACAATTTTCTGGAATTTTCTGGAGTTTTTCTGTAATTTAAAAACAGGGTTTTAATTTTTAAATGATTTTTAATTGATAATAAATGATATTAAAATATTATGAAAATAATATTTTTGGGTGTAAAATGAAAAACCGGACTTAGGGTAATTTTCTGGGATTTTATTGGGCCTCAGACCTATTTTTAAAAGCCTAAAAACTATTTTCTGAATTAATTAATTAATATTATTATTATTATTACTATTTTTATTTTTCGGTTTTGGGCCCGGCCCGGCCCAGTGGGCCGAGCCCATTAGCAGCCCAGCTGTTAACGGGTCGGGCGGGTCCGCTCACCCGGAGCCCGCCGCCCGACCCGACCCGCTTGCCGGTCACCCCTGTCCCCCGTCCTCCCCCACGACCCTCTCCCTCAGCCCGCTTCCCTCGCCGCCGCCGTCACTCCGCTCGGACCCGCAGCACCCCAGCGCCGCTCCCCGAGCCACCGGACGCCGCCCCTCTCCTCCTCTTCCCCCGTCGACGGGCACCCAGCCGCAGCACCAGCAGCAGCAGCTCCTCGAGCCGCCGTCGACGCCGCTCGCCGCCGCCGTCACTCCGCCCGGACCCGCAGCACCCCAGCGCCGCTCCCCGAGCCACCGGACGCCGCCCCTCTCCTCCTCTTCCCCCGTCGACGGGCACCCAGCCGCAGCACCAGCAGCAGCAGCTCCTCGAGCCGCCGTCGACGCCGCTCGCCGCCGCCGCCTCGGCCCGAGCGCCGCGCCGCCCTCCGCCGCAGCACCCCCGGCCCCCTCCGCCTCAGCCCGGCCGCCCAGCGCCGCCCCTCGCCGGATCCCGAGCCCTAACCCTAACCCTAAGTTTCTACCCCCGCGTGTCGGACACAGGTACTCGTATCTTGCACCCTGTATCTCCGGATCCCGAGCCAACTCGAACCCCGGTTTTCGGGTCCCCTTCAGGTACTCGTATCTTGCACCCTGTATCTCCGATTTCGATTCTGTAAATTGCGTTGCGAAGCCTATATGACCCTCTCGGTGCCCGGATAAACCGCTCGGGGCATCGCGTCCTGTGGTGATCGCACACCGCGATCCAATAACAGGAAAAAACCAGACCCTGTTTCACCCCGGAACCGAGTACGCCCCGCCAAACGGGACGACTTGGTCGCGCGCGGTCTTCACAGATACGTGCGCCTCGTCGATACGGACGTGTGGGATTTCGCGGAAGCTGATTCGGGTGTGCGTGCACACCGAAATCAACGCGTATCCGCGGACATCGTCCCGTATCCGCCTTTTCTGCAATTCACCCTAACTCTGTGTACACACATCGGATCGAGACGAAACTTGCGCCATCGGACTCGTATCGATACGCTGGTCCTGTGGGTCAAGTTTGGTTCGATTCTGAGAACGTTGACGAAATCACGTGTCGTGGGCCCCACAGGCCCCGCTCGACGGGCGATTTTGTGATCGGCTCATCGGAATTCAATTCTGAAAGTTCCGTTGGATTCGTATCAGCGTTTCTGACCTGTTGACACTGAGTTTGGTAAATTTGGAGACCTTTGACCCGGATGCGTTTTTCGGTGCAAAGCGGGCCCACCGGTGGACCCCGTTTTGACCCGAAACTTCCGTTTTTGCCCTTGTCTCTAAATGGGACCCAAGGACAGGCGTTTCTAGCTGATTGATATTTTCTGGATCTGATGGTGATGTTTGTTTCAGCAACCGGAGTACCGCCTGCAATCCCCGCCGAAGTCAGAACTGCAAACCGAGCCGGAACCACAGGCAAGTGTACCTTGCCAAACCCTGCAGTTTGCTAGTTATTTTCTGGACTTGGTTATGCATCAGTGGGCAATTCTTAGATATTTTTGGTTATAGTATTTTGCTTGATTTCTGGTAGATTCTTATGCAACTTGTTTAACTGCTTAACCCAGGACACCTGACACTGTTCATGTGACGGAATTGCCTGAGATATACCTGGTGATTCCGTATAGGCTACATTTTCATGTCATTTCCAGTTTACATGCTTAGATTCTAGCCTGACTCATTGCATTAGTTCAAACTTGCGTGACTTGTGCCTGATATATTCTGGAACTGTGACGTGAGATTGCATGGGGTGGGGAGAGTATTGTCATATCAAGGCTGAATATAATATAATATAAATACTTATATCTGGCGGTACCTTAGACTCTGATACAGAGCTTTGGTTCCTTACTGGCTCCTCGAGAAAATACTGCTATGGTTTCTTCGACACTGATCCTGTAGTAGTCTCAGCCTGAGTATGACTAAAACTCTCACTTGCATATCACTTAGCTGGTTTACATATTTACCCTGCTGTTTCCTTATTGCTGCACTGCATATGTATTTGGCTCGTATTCTTCTGTACCTTGTTACGTCCCGCTGAGGACCTGGTTTTGTTCTCCAGTTATAGCAGAAGGGAACTATCCTGAGGTGTACGGTACCGGAGCGCTCCTCGAAGCAGAACCCGGAACTGAGGAAGAGATAGTGGCCGAAGACTTCTCCTGAGCTCGGCTTCAGCTACACAGTACTTTCCTTTTTAGTATTTTATTTCCTGTCTGTTTCCTTAAATGTAACAGAATAATTCTCGAATTTGTTTCCCGAGATAACCTTATTTAATATTGCATATTTAATTCCATTGCATTATTTCCGTTATTAATCTGTGTTATTCTGTGGATGAGAATAGATATACCTGAGATTTGTACTTATTACTGCTAGACTACAGCTTAAGCATGCCCTGATGGATCCATTAAATTGGGTTGTCCATCGGTGCGTGCTGCTGGCCATTGCCACGCTTCTCCAGTCCCTCGTCATTTTGGGACTGGGGCGTGACAGTAGACGATCATGACTATTTGCAGGAGTACGGATCAGGACTTGCTACTTATATCTCTTTCGAGGAGGTCTTCTCTTCGAGACTCATGGTTCATTAGATGTCCTTATGTGGTCTCCCTTATATTCTAGTTTGGCAGTGGATTTATTTCTACCCGACTATCATTCTTTGATACTTCATATTGAGATTCAGTTATATAGTAGATTGGTTATTTGTTTCTATTTGATTCTGTGGATGAGATCTAGTTATGCCCTGTGACTTATGATAATATATATACCACATGTGATTTATTATTCATATTACAGCGTACGTGTGTATTATGGTATCCATATATTGGAGTTGTCATATACATACGGCTGTCATGCTTACGTATTCCTAGTCCTACGTATTTTGGGACTGGGACGTGATAGTCGCTGAAGCCTGGCATCACCTGACTGTGCTGCCCTGATCATCTCAACTATAGCAGACTGCACCTACAATCCTGCCATAAATCCCGTATCATCGGGTAACACCACATCGATGTCATCTCCTGAAGATCCTCCAGGATGTGATATTGCTCCGTCAAGAAGTAGGCTTCTGTTCTCCTGCTCAAAGCATCTTCTATGATATTGGCCTTTCCCGGATGATACTGATGATTAATATCGTAATCTGTCAGTAACTCCAACCATCTCCTCTGCCGCATATTGAGGTCCCTCTGCGTGAACACATACCTCAAGCTCTTGTGATCCGTGAAGATGTTCACCCGCTCGCCATACAAATAATGCCTCCAGAGCTTGAGTGCAAACACCACTGCGGCTAACTCCAAATCATGGATCGGGTAATTCTTATCATGGTATCGAAGCTACCGAGACGCATAAGCAGTAACCCTACCATGCCGCATAAGGACACACCCTAGCCCAATGCCTGATGCATCGCAGTAAACCATGAACCCACCTGGTCCGACGGTAAGTGTCAGAATAGGAGCCGAAATCAAACTCTGCTTGAGCTTCTTGAAAGAAACTTGACAAGCATATGACCACTCAAAGCTCACGTCCTTACACGTCAGCCGTGTCAAGGGTGCAAAAATACTAGCAAAGTCTGCCACAAACCGCCTGTAGTAGCCTACTAATTCCAGAAAATTGCGCACCTCCGAGACTGTACTAGGTACTGGCCAATGTAGAAGCATGAAAAATATGCTGAGAAATTATACGCAATATGCATGAAACTCGCGTAAAAGCAGTGTTTCAGTGCCATTCAGCGTAAAAGATGACTTCAGAGCCATTGGCGTACAACAGAGCTTTAATGCTGTTCAACATAAAATAAAGCTCCAGAACAACC
The DNA here is from genome assembly GCA_036927795.1 of Iris macrosiphon. Taxonomy (NCBI): domain Eukaryota; kingdom Viridiplantae; phylum Streptophyta; class Magnoliopsida; order Asparagales; family Iridaceae; genus Iris; species Iris macrosiphon. The sequence goes on from JAYESA010000002.1 coordinate 169,116,695, forward strand.
CACGTAATACAGTATTTCTAGACTGCTTCAGCATAAAAGGGTTGTTACATCGCCACTGCGGCGTAAAACCTATCCGCTTTTAATGCAGCGGGAAGTTATATGAGGAACGTTTCGCATCCCTCGAATGAGTTGTACGAGGAACGCTTCGTATTCCTCGAAATGAACCTGTCAGACAGTATAATGAACCTGACTCCTGACAAAGTACTGCACGACGATCGAAGGGACGGCTGTAATGATGATTCTACACAGAGACCCAGACTGTCGTTTAGTGACAAAGCCTTGATTCAAGTCATCGTTTACGCAGTCAAGGAATACGCTGCCTGTTTACCCAGGCAGACATGAGCTTTTACGCTCAGGATGAGACAAAGCTGACCGCCACGTCAAAAGCTGCTCTTCGTACAGAACTCGAGGCACGCCTCTGCAATTAATGCGCGAGACGGGGGCAGATCTCTGCATTTAATGCACGAGATTCTGTTCTATTTCCAATGACTGGGAGAGCTATAATTAGGGCTAATACGTCCACATCACCATCTCTGCACATTACGCCATCAGGCTATTTTCAGCTATAGGAGCACGCTGTACGCTATCTCCTTGAAATACGCCAACCTGGCTATTTTCAACTATAGGAGTACGCCGTATGCTATCTCCTCGAAATACGCCAACTCAGGCTATATTTGCAAAGGTATATGAATATACTATCTGGCCCAGAATACGCTTAAAGACCTCAGTCAAAGAAGGATAATTGGCTATCTCTACGCAGGCTACCTATCCGTACAGCATCAGGCTTCTACGCCTATTTTGGCTTCTATGCCAACTTGACAACTACTTGGCTTCTACGCCTATATGTCAGCTATTGGGCTTCTATGCCTATTGGGCTTCCATGCCTACTTGGCTTTTATGCCATCAGAACAGCTATTTGGTTTTTACGCCAACAAGACAGTTATTTGGCTTCTACGCCAATCATTTCTACGCGAGGGGCAGTTACCTACGTGGCTTGTATGCCATGATCTTCGCAGCAGTTATACGCATTATCTCTTAATGGGACACGCATCACACGCTTATTCAGAAGATCATTTATACGTGGGTGGCAGTTATGATATTCGCGTAAAAGGTGCGGTTCTCTCCGCTGTTCAGTTCTACGCCTATAAATAGAGACCTCTATTGACAGAGGTTAAAGGTGGAGAATTTTAGAAGGGTCGAAGACTTTGAGGTGGAGAACTTAAGGTCGAGAATTTTGAGAGAGAAGATCCTAGAGCACAGACAGAGAGTAGTGATTGACGACTTTGGCATCAAGCGTCCAATCCCTCCTGCAAGCTTTGAAGCTTCTTCTTCTTCTACAGCACTTCTTCGTCGTCGTGTGGTCCAAGGGACAAAGTGATCGACTGCAGATCAGACTCCTATAGCAATATTTACCCAGATTTAAATTTTGTACTTAACATCCTCGTATAGGATTAATAGTACTTCTTGTTTGTAAACCTAAGAAGGGGTTTCGTATAAACCTATTTTTACTTCTTTCGTTTATTATCAAACACAAGATGGCGACTCTGCTGGGGACTACTTTCTCTTCTGATGAGAAAGTCATTGCTCAACATGATACTGTATCCGTTGGAGCAACGAAGAAGACTCTGGTCGTCCAGTTCGACCAATCTGCTTATGAAGATATGCTTCGCGCAGGGGGTAGCTCTCATTCCCTCTCTGTTCAGGACAGCAAGAAGCTGCGTAAAGTGTGGATGCCCCGGACATCCTCTACCCTTCCTGAAGGCTCTCTCTCTCTCCAATCGATAAGGTTGTGGCATCCCAACCTATACGCTTTGTGCGTAAAAACCCGTCTCCCATCGCTGACATGGCTGACACAACTTCTGGCAATGCCTTAGCGCCAATCCAGAAGTCTACTACGCGCCCCGTGCGTAAAAACCCGTCTCCCGTCGCTGACGTGGCTGACACAACTTCTGGCAATGCCTTAGCGCCAATCCAGAAGTTTACTTCGCGCCCCGTGCGTAAAACTTCGTCTTCCGTCGCTGATGGGGCAGACGTAATTTCTGGCAAGGCCTTAGCGCCAAGACAGAAAATTCAAACACTCCCTGCGCGTAAAAACTCGTCTTCCGTCGCTGACGGGGCAGGCGTAGTTTCTGACAAGGCCTCAGCGCCAAGTCAGAAATTTCAAATGTGCTCTGCGCATAAAAATACCTCTCCCACTCATAAAGAGGCAGAGGGTCCCTGCAATCTATGCAAGGGAAAACAAGTGGCAGATTTCTCGACCTCTCGGCTTTTACGCCATCAAGATAAGAAGATGCCCGCTCTTCAGATTACGCAGAATGCTGATGGCCGTTTGAAGACTTCCTCAGTTTTACGCCAACCTGCGCAAAACTCCAAATTATGCCAGGACCAGCCCCTTGGCGTAAAGAAGGCCCAGTTTGTGGATAGATACGCTCCTCATGGATCATGTGCTGCTCACATGGCTGAACTGTTGTATTCATATGGTGGGGAGAAACTTATGATTCCCAATATCCGCGTTCCGACTAATGTAAAAAGGCAGAATAAGCCTTTTTCTTCTTTCTCTTCTGTTAATCCTCCTGATTTGTGCGATTTCTTGATCCAGAAATGCAAAGACAAGGGATCTTCTGATATGTCTATTACACCCCCTAGGGAGCACAGTTGTAATAGTCATAAAGTTGTAGTTAACTATTGCTGCTCTAAGGCAAAACGGTCAGTTTTTGACCGGTTGAACTACTCTTTGTCCTTACCGGAAGAAGAACCGACATTCGCATCGGTAAACATGGCATCGCACATTCCTAGAGGAAGGTCAAGTTCAAGACGTCATCCCTCTAGAACTCCGAGCCAAAGGAGATTCGACAGACTCCTTGAGAACATTGAAGCATGTGTCTTTCAAAATACTCGCTCAAGGTCTCGACAATCGGCTTCATATTCTTCCAATTCCGACACTGGGGGTCGGCAATTTCCTGAATGTTATACTGATAGTATAGATTCGATCTCTACAGAAATCTATACCAATCCTTCAGTAGCATCCAGAGAAATGAGAGTCTATACCATTGGAGATGAACATGAAAAAGCTTCCCCATCAGGAAGTACGGAACAACGCATCGCTGTTTTGGAAGCATCACTTAAAGAGATGCATACCATGATGCAGAGTATGCACCAAATGTTGGTGACTCAACATACAGCTCCACCTGTTCCTCCAACTCAGCTACGGATGGGGGTAGATATACCATCAAGTCAGGAGCCTATTCAAAATCAAGAATCAGCTGCTCCTCAACCTCTCAACCCCGAGAGCGTATTGCCTCCTGTCGGGGTCACAATACAGCCGGTCTCTCACCTTTCTTCGGTCCCTTTCCCAACTGAAGTTCCGATGCAAGCAGTACGAAAATTAAAAGCCCAATTTGACACCTTGAAGCATAAGGATCAGCTCAAGAAGTTAGGGATCAATCAGCCATATCCGGCTATCTGGGACGAGATTCCTTTCCCTTCAAAATACAAACCACAGGCTATGGTTTTGTTCGAGGGAAAGATGTCACCAAGCCAGTACATGAATTACTTCAGCATGATGACGGTGTTGCTGCAAGGTAATGACGCCCTTCTCACTGGAGTGTTTAAATGCTGTCTATCTGGCGTATCCTATCAATGGTATCGTAGTCTGGCGGACAATTGCATTACTTCCTTCGAAGATTTCAAGACTTTGTTCTTTGTTCGATTCTACGAGGGAGGGATGGACATGTCTATGTCCTCACTCGTCGAAGTGAAGCAGAAAGAGAAAGAAAAGTTCGTACATTTATTGAACATTTTCGTCAGGCTACTTTGCAAATGCCTCCCGGAGTGCCAGATTCTGCCTTGGTGGACATTTGCCGGAAGAATCTTCTCCCGCAGATCTCGGTATTCACAGGACCATATCAGTTCCATGATTGGCCCTCGTTCATCATTTCAGCGGTAGCCACCGAAGACAACAGTCGGAAGGCGCATGACAATGGAATCATGATCTCCACCTCTGACAAAGGGAAACAGTCATCTTCCAATAGCGACCATCCTCGTGGTTCCAAAGGAAAGAAAGCTCTGGCAATTAACACATCCAGGCAACCTACCTCGGCAACTACGCAGACGAAAACTGGGACTTCTAGACCCATAGAAGTATATTCTTTTGATGATGATGACATTCCGAGCATATTTGACTGTCTAGTCAAAAGTGGCAAGCTCACTCTCCCCGAAGTAAAGCGGCCAAATGAAGTCGGCAGTACCAATAACCCTAAGTACTGTATTTTTCATAGGTATATACATCACCCTACCAAGGCGAGTTATATACTAAAAAGGAAAATCCAGGAGTTGATCGATGCCAAGGCTATCACTCTGCGTAACAGCGAGAAGAAGGTCACTGCCTACATGATCTCTCTCCAATTTGGCAATCTGCCTCCTCAAAAAGTCCCGGATGGTGTTGTACCTATCGCCCGGACGATGATAAACATTGTTAATCTCCCTCCGGCTAGAGGTCAAAATCATGACCTTGTACCCCTAACTACTAAGCGAGGGGAGATCATGTGGGTTCATCCTGATTTGGTGTCCGAGATCGAGGAAGAGACTAAAGCTGTTAAGGCTAAGTCTAAAAAGAACTCCAGATGCAAACCGTGCCATATGGTTGCAATATCTCCGACATCAGAAGATGGGGCTTTGGCTACCGGAACCCGGTCAGGGAAAGCCTACCTCAAGGACTATGGAGTAAATCAGGAAGAAGTAACGGCAGACACTTCAGCTGCCAAGCCTTCAGAGCCTGAACCTGTTATACCAGAAACAGGTCCTTCTAGACCAACTTCGGCGGACAAGGGCAAGCAGAAAGAAGTTCGTTTCGATAAACCTTTAAAAAATATTCAAAACAAAGGTTTAGAGAAGACATATAACCTCGACATCCTCGCCCAGTTGGCCCATACTCCGGCCAGATTATCCATTTTTGAGCTGTTTAGGCTATCCAAAGACACTCGTCAAGCCTTGAGCGAAGCTTTGATGCAGGCGGACGTATGCTTGACCCAGCTCAAGTCCCCCGATAAAGAGCCTGTGGCATGTCCTCAATGTCATAGCATAATGAAAGTAGTTCCTAATATCACTTTCACTCAAGAAGACATGCTGTTGAAACATAACAGGCATGACAGGCCTCTTTATTACACCGGATATGTCGGCTCCATGGAGGTAGACCGGATTCACATAGATCCGGGATCGTCGATCAACATTATCCCTCATAGTCTGCTCAGGCCATTGAGGATTCCTACCAGCGAACTGGCTTACACCACCACTACAATCGTGGGCTTCAATGCCAGGAAAACTAAGCAGTTGGGGAAGATTCGCCTGAGGATCCAGATCGGTGACCTTAGATCAGTGGATACATGTTACGTCATTGATTCAGAGGTTTCCTACAACATTCTGTTGGGCAGACCATGGATCCACGAACACAACATTGTTCCTTCGACTCTACATCAATGCTTCAAACATGTAGACGCCCAAGGAACAGTAAAAACGGAGTTTGCTGACATCAACCCATTCAAAGGAGTTGAGTCCTACTATTCCGATGCCATGTTGTACACCTAAGACTACATGAAGGAGGTGTCAGGCAAGACAGAGGAGGAATCCCACCGGGAGCCAGGAGAATCCTCTGTTGAGCAACCTCTGTCAATTCAGGTGAAAGGGCGAACTACCCGTCCGAAACCCATGGCTATTCACTTGAACAAAATCAAATCAGGAGGAGCAAGTGATCCCCTAGTGATCACTCTGAACCAGAAGCCTCCACCCTTGGTCATCAACCTTCGGCTCAACAAACAGCCGATTGATGTAAATACAACTGGAACACGGTTTCTGATGATAATAAAGAACCTCTTTTCCAGTATACTGACGCTCAATTTCCTAATCAGGAATCATCCCTCCATAACGATATAGAGCCTATAACACAAAAATTCTTGAAAGCTATAGACTTCTATCAACCATATGTGTGGGAGGTAGCGTCAACATCTAATGTCATCACGACATATGGGCCACATGAAGATTCTATCTTTATTGTCCCACCAACCCGTAAAGATCAGCATCCAATAGTCTTCGGCCGCATGCAGAATCGACCGATTGTACAAGAAGATTCCTACGAGTCTGATGCTGGGAAAATGCAGGTCTTCAGATATAGCCCACAGGCTTTGAAGATCATACAAAATATGGGTTATGACTTGAAGTTGGAGCCAGGCCTCAATTACGGGAAAGGCAGGCGAATGTCGTTGCATGGTGATCCCTATTTTCAACGAACTCGCTTCGGGTTAGGGTATACCGCGGCTCTTATAACCTCTGAGTCAAGTGAGGATACCATTTCCTCTTCTCAGAATGGTTCGTCGTCCTCCAGCTCATATGATGATCTCATATAGGTAGTGTCAGCAAACACGGTATTGACAGATTCTCTTAAAGCAGACGAACACGAATCTGAACCGTTTGAAAATGATTCCTGGGCGCAACAAATGGATACACAATGGGAACTTCGGTTCGAGCAGAGTGAACCGCCCACTAAAGATAAAATTATCCAAATCGATGTTGGGGATGAACTTTCACCAAAGCCGATATTTATCAGTAACAATCTTTCCCCAGCAGAAAGGGAAGAGATGATCCAACTGATAAAAGAATATATCGACGTCTTTACATGGAATTATGAGGATATGCCAGGTCTTGATCCAAAAGTGGCTACCCATAAACTCAACATACTGCCCAACTCGAAACCTGTAAAGCAGCACCAACGTCGGTTCCGCCCGGATATGATAGACGCTATTGAAGATGAAATCAAGAAGTTGATAGCTTGCGGGTTTATCCGGGAAGAACAACATCCTGATTGGGTAACCAATATTGTCCCTGTCATAAAGAAAAGTGGGAAAGTTCACGTTTGTATCGACTTCCGAGATCTCAATACGGCCTGCCCTAAGGACGAGTTCCCTCTTCCCATCACAGACGTCATGATTGACAACACATGCGATTTTGAACGCATGTCTTTCATGGACGGATTCTCAGGATACAATCAGATCAAGATGGATCCTGAAAACGAAAAGCATACTGCCTTCCGTACACCACTGGGGGTATATTGCTACACAGTCATGCCCTTCGGATTGAAGAATGCCGGGGCTACATATCAGCGAGCTATGAGTAACATATTCCATGAGCATCTACGCAAAATAGTGGAATGTTACGTAGACGATATCGCTGCAAAAGCCGCCTCAAGGCTAATCACATCCAAGACTTGAAGTCAGTGTTCGAGTTGATGCGCCAATATCAACTCAAAATGAACCCTACAAAGTCCTTTCTCGGTGTATCCAGTGGCAAATTCCTGGGATTTGTCATTACCGTCAAAGGCATTCAAGTTGACCCTGATAAAGTAAAATCTATCCTCGAGATGCGACCTCCCCGTAACCTGAGAGAACTCAGAGGATTTCAAGGTCGTCTAGCCTATATCAGGAGATTCATATCCAACCTTTCTGGGAGATGTCAACCATTTTCCCGTCTGATGAAGAAAGGTGTGTCCTTTGTATGGGACGAAGCCTGTCAGCAAACGTTCGACGATATCAAACGCTACCTCACTAATCCTCCAGTTATGGTGCCTCCCGTCATAGGAAGACCATTTTTGCTGTATGTTCGAGCAATGGATCATTCTTTAGGGGCTCTTCTCACACAGAAGAACGATGAGGGTCATGAACAGGCTATCTACTACCTCAGCAGGATGATGGCCAGAGCTGAACACCGGTACAATCCAGTGGAAAAAGAATGTTTGGCCCTAATGTTCGCCATTCAGAAGATGCGACATTACGTCACAGGCCAAACTATTCACATCATCTCCAGAATCAATCCTCTTCGAGTATTGATGAGTAAGCCGAGCGTCCTTAATTCTCGACTCGCGACTTGGGCGATGTTGCTAACACCGTATGATATGGTGTACGTCCCTCAGAAGTCCATAAAGGGTCAGGCCTTGGCTGAATTCTTAGCTGCTCATCCAATTCCGGAAACCTCCAAACTATATGAGGACATTCCCGACGAAGTTGCAGAGTACAATTCTGCAATGGAAGATGATATATGGCAGCTATTCTTCGATGGCGCCTCCAGGACGGGTCCCAAGGGAAACGTGGTTTCAGGAGTAGGAATTGTCCTGGTAACTCCTGACAAACTTGTCATGTATCGAGCATATTCTCTTGGCGAACCCTGCTCTAATAACGTGGCAGAGTATAATGCTCTACTAATCGGGCTTCAAGTCGCTAAAGAATTGGAGGTCGAATACCTGGAAGCTTTTGGTGATTCCCAGCTGATCGTCAATCAGGTCAGAGGAATATATGAAGTCCGCAATCCAGACCTCATTCCTTATCACCAAGCAACGATCGAGATAGCCATATCTTTTAAAGGATTCTTCCTAGAACATGTGCCTCGATCTCAAAATTTGGAAGCTGATGCTTTGGCCAGTCTAGCTGCAGATCTAGCCATTCCTATAAGGAGGCAGAATTCAGTGATTCTCTTCAACAGAGATCTATTATGTGTGAAGAATAACTTTCACTTGGAACGCAGCTACGCCATAAATACGGTTCCTCCGAAGAGAGACTGGATAAGTCCCTTTATAGACTTCGCAGCTTACGGAATCTTATCAGAAGATCCCAAAGAAGCAGTATCGGTTAAAAGACGATCACTACGCTTCTATTTTGATGCTTCTTCCCAAAGTCTATATCGTCGGACATACGATGGACTACTGCTACGATGTCTCTCCGATGATGATGCAAAGCGGGTTATCCGTGAAGCTCACGACGGTGTATGCGGAGTACATCAACCCGGTCCTAAGTTACAGGATCGTATCAGGAGGATGGGCTATTACTGGCCTACTATGATTGCAGACGCAGTAAAATATGCAAGACTGTGCAAAGCTTGCCAGGTTCATGCGGATTTTATACATCAGCCTTCTGAGTATCTACATCCTACCATTGCATCATGGCCCTTTGAAGCATGGGGTATGTATATCATTGGTCCGATTCACCCGTCATCTTCTAGAGGACATCGGTTCATATTGGCTATCACCGATTATTTCTCCAAATGGACAGAGGCGGTCCCCCTTGCTGAGGTAAAGACATCCAACGTGATCAGCTTTATCAAGCATCATGTCATTTATCGCTTTGGGATACCCTGAAGGATAATTCATGACAACGGGCCTTAATTTATCAGCCAAGCGTTTCACCGATTTTGCGATAAGAATCGGATACAAAATATGGCCTCTACGGCATATAATCCGGCTGTTAATGGTTTGGCGGAAGCCTTCAACAAAACCATTATCAAACTCCTAAAGAAATTCATCTCTTCGAACAAAAAAGATTGGAATGAGAAGCTAGGAGAATGCCTCTGGTCATACCGCACAACGGTACGAGCACCGACAGGTTGTACCCCATTCTTATTGGTTTACGGGAGTGAAACAGTTCTCCCTATTGAAATCCAAATTCCTTCACTTAGAATAGCAGTGGCTAATGAGTTGACTCAGGAAAAGAATGATCAGTTAAGGCTTTAAGAGCTGGAAGGATTAGACGAGAAATGCCTTCAAGCTCAACAGCGCATTGCATTCTACCAGGCACGCATTTCCAAGGCTTTTAATCAAAAGGTGAAGGAAAGAGTGTTCAAAGTTGGCGAGCTAGTTTTAGCTGTGAAAAGGCCAATGATCATCACTCACAAGAGTAAGGGTAAATTCCAGCCCAAATGGGAAGGCCCTTATGTGATCGAGACAACGTTCTCAAATGGCGCTTACAGATTAGCCAAGCCTAATGGAGACTTGTTAATGGCTCCTATCAACGGCAAATTCCTGAAGAAGTACTATGCTTAATCTCCCTTGCTTAAACGGAGTATGGTAAAGATCTCATTCTGACGATACTACGTACAAAATCTAGTTGGACCATATTCTATCATGTTCTTATAACCTCTGAATAGATATGTTCAACTAATTTGAATCGTCAAAACCTATCATGTCCATATTACCTCTGATAGTGTTTTGTACACAAATTTTAGTTGGATCATATTCTATCATGTCCATATAACCTCTGAATAGATATGTCCAGCTGAAGCTTACCGAAAGGATATCATGTCCATATTATCTCTGATATCACTTTCACCACAACCTGTCATTTATATTCCAAAATGATAGGTCCACAAAGTCAGATAAAGTCTCTTTATTATTTCCGTGAAGAGCAAAATTACAAAAATAAGCAACAAGTACATCATTGAGGAGGAGCAGCCAAATCACGGATCTGTTGTGCCAAAGCGGCCATCTTCTCATTTCTGGAGTCTAAAATGTTAGCGCGAGCCCGCTCCATTCATGCCTCATCATCGCTCAGGAGGGTTAGTTCAGACCGAGCATGTACAAAACCGGCGTGAATGACACTCACATGTTCCAGATTCTGCTGAGCTGCTTCCACTCGGGCCTCCAACACATTTATAGCTACAGATGAAGCGAGAGCCCACTCCTTTGCCTTAGCGAGTTTAGCTTCCAATTTGTGGACCCTTGCTTCATTTCCCTCATGTTCAGCCTTGCATTTAGCCAGCTGGGGAATGACATACCCTAAGATGGCCTGCTCTTCATTCATCTCCTGCTGCTGTGCCTCGATGGATTTGCTCAGAGTTTCCATCTCCCCAGCAAGCCTTGCATTTAAGGAGTCGTACTCGGCCTGAATCATATCATCGACGCTGTCTTGGGACAATTGCAAATAATTGTTAATAGGTTGTTCCAAACCATTAACTATTTGTTCCAGAGCATCAGCTCGTTCAGCGTCATTGAAAAATCTAATCTGCACTATGAGAAGATTGGAAGACATCTTCAGAGCTTCAAAGCCTAGATTTTTCTCCAGCACCATCGATATCAGCGACTTCAAAGTGACATAAAATATGCTAGTATATTGTTCAACTAGCTTGGTAAAATGCGAATGGACGCTGGGAGTGGCCGCGATGTCAGCAAAACCCCTTTGTGGAATGGGGGCAGAAGATGAGGCTATAATTGTCGCTTCAGTAAATGGCACGACAAAAGAGGAGACACCCGCAATGGTTGAAGTTGCAGGCGTACTCAAAGGAGGCACAGTCGCGATGATAGGCTCATCCCTCACTGATGATACTTGGACTGCTATTGGCGAGACAACACCCGAAAATGTTGCGGATGAAGGATCGGTAGCTTCAAAGCCTACCTCTTCGATATCAAACGCCGCCATTTCATCGGCAGTGTCCTCAACAAAATCAGAAGTGATGTCAGCTCCACCCTCCTCAATGATGTCTTCGCCTGAAAAGAAGACAAAAGAAAGTTAATATCAAATTGATGTTAATTTTCCTAAAAGAGGCGTATGGATAATATTTACTCATGGCTGATGGTATATATGTCGCGTCCGCAGCTTGTATACCTAAATCATTTCTTAATGATGCTAAGCGAGATGTCATACCTGGGGAAGAGACTGCACCAACAGACGTTGGAAGATATTCTTTCCATTCTTCGCCAAGATCCACTCGAGGTTCATCGGGTGGAATCTTGCTGGAAATATTTACAGATGAAGAAGGGGCTGGATCCATTATTGGTCTGGATAAAGTTATCCTTAATTTGCTCGGCCTTGAAGGTGATCTCGTAGCACTACCCGAAGCAGTAGAAGCTACAGCAGCAATCTCGGGCAATGAATCTCCGGCACTATCATTCGGAACTGTGGAGGTTCCCTCTCTAAAAGGCGAAGGACCTCTGATCAAAGAATCACCCCCAATAGGGGAAATAATAGGCTCACTCCTAGGAGCCTCATGGCTGGAAGTCCTTGCAGGACCACTAACAGTCTTCTTTTTCTTGCGAGGGGAAGGCTCTTTCAGAGTAGGAGCCCTTCGCTTACTGGAGATAACGAGAGGCTCTGCAGGCGGAGCTATCACGCCTCTCGGTACTGTCAACAAAGACTCGTCTGGACCGACAGGGTCTTCACCTTCATCAGAGGAGACTGATGGAACCTCCTCTCTCCCAGTGGACTTATGAGAGGGCATCCTAAAACTTCCACGCATATCAAAATCGTGATAGAAGGTATTGATGGCCACATAAAATTGCGCGTATGAATGAAGGATGCGTAATTCCATGGAGAGAGAAGTCGCGGGCACAGTAAAGGTTGCTCCAGTACAACCCATTATGAAGTACCGCCATCCTATGGCTCCATCAATAAGTCCACCTCTGGACTTGAAGCTGGTGATAGCATTCCCCACATGCAACTGGTCATACCCAAATTGCCTGGCAAACCGACTGGGCAGATAGGGCTCCAAGAAGCAATGGTCCTCACTTCTGTACAGTAAGTGAGAAGGTCTAATGCAGACCAACCAGTAGAAAGCTTCGGGAGAAAGAATAGTCCTCCCGTGACCTGAATCCTGAAGTTTCGTCCCTTGTTGATTGATATGTACAGTGGGGACGATACAGAAGAGCTTACAGCTGTGAGCAAAATTTAATGCTCGCCGACAATCTACGACGGTTGTCACATTCCAAGAGGAATTCTTGTAATTCAACAAGAAATTATTTCCCAAACTACTGGAAGAGCCGGGAGACATTACCCTGGGGTTATGAAGAATTAACCATCCCATTAGATACAGGAATGGTAACTCTACCCTTGGAAAGCTTTCATGCCGTGTTTCGTCTGCAAGCAGCCCATCAGTAATGGCCCTCAGGCCAGCCTGTATCCGGCATACCATGGCAGGGAGCAGGCCCAGTCTTGCTTCAAACACCAAACGCACTGCAGGCCATAAGGTGTTACGATGGATGCGATCAGCAGACGCGATGCCAGAAACCACCCATCGGCGCAACCATACAGAGAGGAAGCCAGCCAGTTGAGCCTCCCTCGACAGAGGCTTACGACAATGCCTCATATAACTGTAGGCTTTAGTGCCTGCAGGATAACCCTTGATCTCCTCATCGAGAACCTGATCTGAAACACCAGCGTCTTCAATAAGGTCATCGACTGTTTGAGCATTAAGCATGCTCAGAAGGTTCAGAGGCTTATCTCTGCTATCCACAACTTTGTCTGGCTTAGCATCTCTGGCCTGATGAAAGAAGAGATAGGACGCCCATTTGTTGGTATGAGCCAAATCGGAGGGCTTATTATAGAAGGTGGTGCAGGCAAGGTAATGGCTCATCAGCTCCTGGTATACTGCTACCGCCCGAGGGTCTGTATCCTTCAGCTCCCTGTTTGTGGGAACATACTCTTCGTAAGGAGTATCCCCCATTGGCAGTCTTGAAATCTCTGCCATCTCATGAAGGGCCAATCCCAAGTCCCCTAGCGGAGTGGCGAAAGTCCCAGTGAGCGAGATATACTGCTCCATCAAAGCCAAAAACAGGTGGGAGTTAAGAGGCAGCCCAACACTGGTAGCACTCACAGCCGCGAACAGACCAATGCTCTCCAGCTCCGTCTGAAAATGCTTCAGGGCCCAGGCAGTTAAACGAGCCCATCGGAGATTTCCGGGGCTTAGCCACCCGCTGGTCCGAGGATTAACCTTGGGGTATACTCCTCCCCGCCCCATGAAGTCATTACAAAAAGTTGATACTTGAAACGGCTGGAGCAGTGCAGTGTCTTCACTCGGGATGCTACCTGGAAATAATCCCCTGAAAGTCATAACAGGACCTGAAGGACGACTCACAAATAATCCTCGGTCTGATCCTTACTGATAAAATATCTTCCCTATTTGGCCGTGAAGATCAGGAGTCAGGGTCCAGGATATCTTCCTGGGATGCGTGGCATGGAAGAATGCCGAGATAGGGTAATCTCTGAACATCTTTGGTAGGTACATGACCATGCCATCAGCAGTAAAAACCCAGTTTTCCTTCTTGGGCTTCGTCTGGGATTGTTTATCAATCATATCCCCGAATAGGAAAGCTGGTTTTATATATTTGTCTCCATCTATATACGCTAGGGGCTCCCCGCTGATCATACTCAATAGCATTCGTTCTCCTTGAGACGATATTAGAATTTCCCTTCCTTCAAGATATTGGGGTCCAAAAATAGGGAATGTCACATGGGACAAATCCTCCAGATAATTGGAGTTCAGCATCCCAGCAGCAGAACCCATTGCCTCAGCCAATGGAGAGATTTACAAGTCCACTACAAAATACAAGAGAACAAGTCAGTTTCTACACTAGACGATACACTCTTACTGTTTACGCCAATGAAGATCAGTCTGTGCTTTTATGCCAAGACTGTAAAAACTTGAGCTGTTACGCTGGAACCTATTTCCGAGGCGTAAAATTCAAGGTTGGCAGTATACACAAAAATCTAATAGTCTGTGTTTTTATGCCAGACTGGCAAAATTTTGAGGTTATACGCCGGAATTTACATCCAGTGCGTAAAACTCAAATTTTGTAGTGTATGCCAAATTCTGGCAGTCCGAGCTTTTTACGCCAGACTGCGAAAAGATGGTTTTTACGCTGACACATTAGGAATATGGGCGTAATGATAAAACATCTCTGTGCATCATCTTCCTCGAAGAGGCTCTCAGCACAGAAGACGACCTTGCGCGTTCACGTACAACGTGTGCGAATGGTTTTTCTCTTCTCAAAGTCTCTACCTGTGATGCCCGGTGCGCAGCTCGTCGGTGGAGCGCTGCGTTCAGATTGGGGTTCGCTCATGGGAGTTGCTCGTGCCTGAGCAGAAGAACAAGAAGAAGAGGCAGCTTTCTTTCCCTTAGCGGTGGAAGTTGGTTTCGGTGCCATGACTAAAAACTCAGAGTTCTCGAAGAAGAGACGAAGAAGAGCTCTCAAAAGAAACGAAGGGTTTTTGCAAAAGACAGATGAAGGGTTTCTTCTCTCAAGGCCTTGGGATATTTATAGAGTTCAGATAACTCTTTGAATCCCTAACCAAATCCGATATTTAATATTCGGTTATGATTGAGGACCACGTCAGCATATCATTAGAATACGGACAGTCATACTGCATAAACATGAGCTTTTACGCTCAGTTGCTATGGATCCAGAATTTACGCGCAGAGCATATCTATGATTTTACGCTCAAGAGTTTTTACGCTCAAGAGACCACAAATCTACGGTTTTATGCTCAGAGACTATAGGTCTATGGTTTTACGCCCGGATGCTTTTATGCTCGGTAGCTTTTATGCTCGAGAGGCTACAAACCTACGACTTTACGTTCAGAAGCTACAAATCTATGATTTCACGCTCATGAGCTGTTTTACACTCAGTGGCTACAAGTCTACGATTTTACGCACAGAGGCTATGAGTCTACGGTTTTACGCCCGGATGCTTTTATGCTCAGTAGCTTTTACGCTCGAGAGGCTACAAACCTACGACTTTACGCTCAGAGGCTACAAATATATAATTTCACGCTCGGAACCTTTTTACGCTCAGAGGCTATAAATCTATGATTCTACGCTCGAAAATTACAGATGGCCAATTGCAAGGATTCACGCAGATAATGCTCCAAGTGCCCAAAACATACAGAGTTCAGCATCGAACATGACTCTTCTTCCTGGGTCGATTGGAAGTTCATCTAAAGTCCAGTCAGAATCTTCTACAAAAGTTCAAGTATGGCCTGTTCAGTGGACATTTCTTGCCCTATTTTACAGGATTTTTGGGAAACTATTCTTGAAGATGATAGTCTGAACAAGAATCCTTTGTATCAAAGAAATGCCGGTTCAAAAATTCTACGCTACTCCTTGCCTAAAACAGCATGACAGTTTGGTTCTTCAAAGACGACTTAATGCTAAGAAGCTTTCTACGCGTCTTCAGTTATGCATAAAAGACGGGACGAGATCAGATATTCTTTTATCAGAGTCAGCATAAAATTATTCAGATGTGCTGAAGCTGCACATATTCAGACTTTCTCACAGCAAATATGGCAAATCATCAGATTCGTAAAAGAAGACAATCTTATTAATCATGGTTACATATGATGGAAATCCAATCTACAAAGGGTTTTTCATCTTCATGATTACATATGATGGAAATCCTTTTTCTACAAAGGGTTTCTCATTTTTCACTTAAGATCACACCAAGAATCTGCTGTGCCAGGTCATCATATTGGTGTAGATCTTTGTTGTCTTCTACAAGCAGTTAATCGGCTTTTGCGGTCGATTAACAAGAAAATAATTAATGGCGGGAGGATACACAACTGGGCATGTATCAATTTTGCAAGCCCATCCTCTATACGCCATGACAAGCATGCCCTAGAATTGTGTTAGGGGTTCAGACCCAACACAATACTCGAAGACAGGGCTTAATTGCCTACCCTCGTCCAGCGCCATGATGGAAGAAAATACAGCTTGCAAGCTGTGTGGCCAAATGAGACCATTCCTCTCTCCTGGACGAATCGCCATATGAAATTGCTGATCATCCCGAGCAAAGGAAGCTATGATATCTGTCACGCCCCAGTCCCAAAAATACGTAGAACTAGGACACGTAAGCATGCCAGCCGCATGGATATGGCCACTCTAATATATGGAAACCAAATCCATACGTACGCTGTAATATGAATATAAAATCCACAAGTGGTATAAAATGTAATACAAGTCACAGGGTAAAATCTAAATCTCATCCACCAAAATCATATAGAAATAAATAACCAGTATCTATGAAACTAGATCTCAATAAGAAGTATCTAAAGATGATAGTTGGATGGAAACAAATCCACTACCAACTCGAATGTAAGAGCAAATATTAAAGTAAGTACAACACAACAACACCATATAAGAACACCATCTCGCAATCACGGCTCGAAGAGAGGACATCCACGAAACCTATATAGCCATCCGGTCTGTGCTCCTGCAAATACTCAAGAATAGATACACCTGGCAGAGGACCAGGTCCTCAGAGGGAAGTAACAAGATACAGAAAATACGAGCCAATTTGAATACAGTAAACATGCATATAATTTGAAAATAAATAAGTACGTTGTACAAGACAATCTATATGAATGCAAATGAGGACAACTTTTCGACGTATGTGCAAGGGTAGTCTACTCGATCTAATCCTCACAACCTCACGCTCGTCAGTGGACATCATCAGCCGTCATACCTCGGGGGTAGCGACCCTCGGACTCCATCAATCGACATACCTCGGGGGTAGCGACCATCGGACACGACCCACCATAGTGCATGCTAGTGACTACGGTGTTACCGGAGTGGTTAAAGCCCATACGCCTAATGATTATCCTCTATGATACTAAGTGCCATGTGTGTGTCAACATATCTAATATATAGTAATGACTGAAAGGAAAACTACACATGCAAGAACTATACAGAAATGAAATAAATAAACAGAAATATAAATAGCATACAAAGTACTGTAAACAATTTGGCAAGGTATCTTGCCTGGTAAGAAAGCTGCAAGGTGTACTGTCCAGAAGTCAACGCACAGGATCAAAAGCTATGGCCGCAGAACAAATGTCTCTGGATGCTGAAATAAATATCACCAACGTTCCCAAAATAAGCAAAATAGCTAAAAAGCACTTCCCTTTCGTCCAATTTGGACACAGGGGCAAAACGATAATTTCGGGTAAAAGTGGGGTCCACCTATGGCCCACTTTGCACCGAAAAGCGTGCCAAGGATAACAGTCTCTAAATGGAACAAACTATAGGTCAAACAACTCTAAATGTCAGTACGAACCCAACGGTATGTCCAAATGTGGATTCCGATGAGTCGAACACAATTTTTGTCCAAAAAGTCAACTATGGGGCCCGCCAATTGGCGATTTGGTCAACCGTCTCAGAAATGCGTGAAAATTGGGTCACAGGACCAGCGCGTTACCACGAGTCCAGTGATGCAAGTTTCGTCGCAATCTGACAAGCGTGCACAAAATACGCGCGAGTGCCACAAAAGTTGCGACACAGAATGTGTCCGCGGATACGGCCTGATTTCGGCGCGCACACGCGTCCGAATCAGTCCCCACGAATTTTCACGTGTCCGGCTATGCTGCGTGCACCATTCGGTACACTTGGCACACGGCGGGGCGGTCCCGTTTGGCGGGACGCGCTCCATTTTCTAACTTTTGGAAATCTGGAAAAAAGTGGGTGCGCACAGTTTTGTGACGAATATAATTATGTCCACAGCAACTAATAGCATGGGGTTATTTTACAGAAAATAAACTAGGTCAGGTATTCTACAGGTATCAAAAAGAATCATCGAATTCGGATCTCTGTGGTGGGAGATACGAACTCGGCAATATGAGTGGTCACCGCAGTTTTCTGCGATTTCAGAATTCTGTCTGCTCGCCCAACTTGGGCGCTATTTTTCACCTAGGGGCGCACATTTTCCGAGGTTGCCTATAAAACAAATATGGAAGAGGGTTGAGGGGTGATCATACCTATGAAGACGGAACAGCGTTTGGATGAGCGAGTCGACGGAAAATCACGCCGGAGCGAAGGTGCCTCGAGTGGGATTCTGCAGGGCGCGAGGTCGGCGTCGACGGGATGGTTGGATGGCTTGGGGGCTTCTCTGGCTGCGGTGACGGCTCTAGATGGGAAGAGAAGGTCTGGAAATTTAGGTTAGGGTTTGAGAGCTAATATATATATATATATATATATAAGAAGAGAGAGAGAGAGCGGATGTATTTTGGTTTGGATGGGTCTGCCGCTGAATAGGGAATAAGCAACTAAGTTGCTTAGGGGCTGCGGGTCTAATGGCTGAAGAGGGTTCGGTCAAATGCAAGAGTCCGCTGAATAGCAACTTTAGCAAAAAGCTAAAGTTGCTGATAGAAGAGTGGGTATTAATATTATTAATATTATTATATTATTATACTTAGTTAGTTTAATTTCTAGTAATACTTTTGCTTTCTTTCTTTAAATATATATATATACATATATATATTTGTATATATATATATATATATATATATATATATATATATATATATATATATATATATATATATATATATATATATATTCACACATAAGAAAATTTATATGTTAGGGTAATGCACATCGTTAAGCTAGCAACTGCTCAAGGGGTCTCCTACATGGAATAAATTCCGAAAAATTCCTGATGGTCCCATAAGTCCTCTAAATGCCCGAACACCTAACATAAAAATTATTAAAAATCTATTTCTCCTATTTAGCACATAATTACCATAATTAAATTATTAATTAATAATAAAAAAATAATAAATACGGTTTTTAGAAATAGGGGTTTTACATTCTACCCAACTTATAAAAATTTCGTCCTCGAAATTAAAATTAAGCCACGATAGAATGCAATGATGGTATAAGATTTGCATCGTTTAAAATGCAAGGCTAGGTTTAAAGGGGTGGGCGATGTTGCACATCCCAAAAAAAATCATGGAAAAATCCATATGAGCGAAAAATAGATTTCTTCATGTGTCATGTCCAATGGTGTGGACACATAAATGCTCTTTTGCATACAAGCGTCCAACAATTGGAAAATTGCACCAAGATGAGAATTGGATGATGGACATGTCTAGGATAAGGGTGTAGAATTTGTAGGAAGGCAGTGGCTAGTGTAGTGTTCCAATTATCGGAGCACGGTAAGGACGCTAAGTGATATAATATTGCAAAATTAAATAAAAATATTGTGTTCTACTCCTAACTGGATTCAAGCTAACCTTAGTCTCACTAACTCAGCCAAGTAGGTCAATTTTTTTTTTTTTTTTTGTGGGGTTCACAATCTGCCGAACTTAAAATTTTCCATCTACCACCTAAGGCCATACATCTAGAAAACTATTGCTCAAATTATTTAATCATGATTTTTAATCCTCAAAGGTTTAACACCAAACATATCACCTACGATATGCCCTTAACCAATTATAAAAGAGAGTCACTAAGTCATGTGTTTAGGCTTATGGGGTATAGCTAGTACTATCAGTGTCAACTTATACCAGCACGAGGTTTCGTCTTTCCGAAATAGGGGAAGACGGAGAGAAATAATAAAGAACTCAAGGTGAAGGTGACAGAATACAAGTACGAGGTTCAAAGAGATTAAAGAGTCGAAAAGAGAGTTGTCAGGGCAGTTGTGGATTGAAATCCTATTTTTGGTAATTTCCTATTTACATGCTCATATCAGTACAGTTATGTAACCGATACGATGTGTCAGACATATCTAGGGGTAAGTATATCTGTCTACTACCATATATCTCAATCCACGTAAAGTAGTAATGCGAAGAGCGAACCAAGCGCACTAAGGTTAGCTAGACCTTAATACACCGATTCTGATTAGGCAATTGTATCATTGTGTGCACCCAATAATACATATGCCATGAGCAAGCTCGATGAAAGAATAAGCTTGCAAAAACTAGGCTATAATAGCAGCATAAATCAAGGTAGTACAACAAACATAAATACGCTGGATTATGATGAAAGAAGGTACAAATTAATTCAAGTTCGCAGAAGCAAAACAACATAAGCAATAATAATAAAAGACTCTACAATCTCTACAGTTAACATACTAATTCCTTGTCTAGGTCGATATTGACAAAGCAGGGGTATGGCTTCTAAGCTCTACAGTCTGAAAAAAAAAATGTCGTCCTAAGCTAACATACAGTTAAATGTCATTCATTCACACTTCAATAATAAGGCAAAAGACTATGTGATACTATGTTGTGAGGTATACTACCCAACTTATAACAATAAACTAGTACTGTAATTGTCTTAAGGATACCGTAGAAATTCTTGTTAAGGTTTATGAGAAGGGTCTTGGTACTTTATTAGGGTATCCTCTCCTATTACATAGGTCATGGTCATCTTACCTCTTAGTCATAGTGCTTATAGAACAAGTGTCAATAGTAAAGATAGAAAGGTTACTAGCCCTCAAGTGAGAGAGGAGATACTTATGTGGAGATATGGGTTCAATTACGTGATTAAAACTAAGTTGTAACCATAAAATTATAATCTAAATGAACAGCTCAACTATCAAATTCTTGCTACTAAGCACATAATTTCAAAATTCCAGATTACAACTATAATTCTAGGAAACTATATATCATATCATAAAAGAATTCATTTGGCCTACAATCAGAAGTGTCAGAGGGCACGAGTTGAAAGATGAAGAATAGAAGAACATGATTAGTCGTCGCACAAATAGCGAGTGCTAGGGTTTCAGGGAAACAAATATATGAAATTTAAAATAGGGGCTATAGATAGCATCATGGTTTCTAAAGGAAAGTGGTACGCTAGCTACTATGTTTGAGGTATGATTAGGGAAATATTCTATGCATTGCTCTTGGCCTTCTAGGGTACTTGTCTACTAATAACAAGACAATGACACAAGTTTTATAGTTCTCTAATACTATCCAATTATGAAGGTTAGGTTCAGTCCTAATGTTCAATATTGGTTCTCCATTGGTTCCTCAATACTAGGGTCAAACATTATTGTAAAACTTCTAACTATCCCTAGTAGTGTCTATACTACTCAAGTCTTCTTAATACATCAAGGGGTAATGGTATACCAATCTAAAGATAAGGAGTTCTAGGGTTCACTAGATATTCTAAACTTAGTGGTGTGTCTATATTCTCGTTGTATTCTTAATATGTGTGCTACTCTAATTATCATCCTAATAACAGGGGTTCCTATATTCTAGCAGAAGGCTATACTCAAAGAACTATTAGGGAAGTATAAGAATCAAGCATGATGCAATTATTTAGATAGAATGGATTGGAAGGAAAACGAATCATAGTCAATTGTGGATGAGATCCTATACTCTATTCCTAGGTGCAGGCTTGCTCGGCACAGTAACGTAACCGAGACAATATGCTCTAGACCTGCATGGGCCACCACAAAAACATGTCACGCCCCAGTCCCAAAAATACGTAGGACTAGGACACGTAAGCATGCCAGCCGCATGGATATGGCCACTCCAATATATGGAAACCAAATCCATACGTACGTTGTAATATGAATATAAAATTCACAAGTGGTATAAAATGTAATACAAGTCACAGGGTAAAATCTAAATCTCATCCACCAAAATCATATAGAAATAAATAACCAGTATCTATGAAACTAGATCTCAATAAGAAGTATCTAAAGATGATAGTTGGATGGAAACAAATCCACTACCAACTCGAATGTA
The DNA here is from genome assembly GCA_036927795.1 of Iris macrosiphon. Lineage (NCBI taxonomy): Eukaryota > Viridiplantae > Streptophyta > Magnoliopsida > Asparagales > Iridaceae > Iris > Iris macrosiphon. The sequence goes on from JAYESA010000002.1 coordinate 169,138,744, forward strand.
AGAGCAAATATTAAAGTAAGTACAACACAACAACACCATATAAGAACACCATCTCGCAATCACGGCTCGAAGAGAGGACATCCACGAAACCTATATAGCCATCCGGTCTGTGCTCCTGCAAATACTCAAGAATAGATACACCTGGCAGAGGACCAGGTCCTCAGAGGGACGTAACAAGATACAGAAAATACGAGCCAATTTGAATACAGTAAACATGCATATAATTTGAAAATAAATAAGTACGCTGTACAAGACAATCTATATGAATGCAAATGAGGACAACTTTTCGACGTATGGGCAAGGGTAGTCTACTCGATCTAATCCTCACAACCTCACGCTCGTCAGTGGACATCATCAGCCGTCATACCTCGGGGGTAGCGACCCTCGGACTCCATCAATCGACATACCTCGGGGGTAGCGACCATCGGACACGACCCACCATAGTGCGTGCTAGTGACTACGGTGTTACCGGAGTAGTTAAAGCCCATACGCCTAATGATTGTCCTCTATGATACTAAGTGCCATGTGTGTGTCAACATATCTAATATATAGTAATGACTGAAAGAAAAACTACACATGCAAGAACTATACAGAAATGAAATAAATAAACAGAAGTATAAATAGCATGCAAAGTACTGTAAACAATTTGGCAAGGTATCTTGCCTGGTAAGAAAGCTGCAAGGTGTACTGTCCAGAAGTCAACGCACATGATCAAAAGCTATGGCCGCAGAACAAATGTCTCCGGATGCTGAAATAAATATCACCAACGTTCCCAAAATAAGCAAAATAGCTAAAAAGCACTTCCCTTTCGTCCAATTTGGACACAGGGGCAAAACGGTAATTTCGGGTAAAAGTGGGGTCCACCTGTGGCCCACTTTGCACCGAAAAGCGTGCCAAGGGTAAAAGTCTCTAAATGGGACAAACTATAGGTCAAACAACTCTAAATGTCAGTACGAATCCAATGGTATGTCCAAATGTGGATTCCGATGAGCCGAACACAATTTTTGTCCAAAAAGTCAACTATGGGGCCCGCCAATTGGCGATTTGGTCAACCATCTCAGAAATGCGTAAAAATTGGGTCACAGGACCAGCGCGTTACCACGAGTCCAGTGACGCAAGTTTCGTCGCAATTTGACAAGCGTGTACAAAATACGCGCGAGTTCCACAAAAGTTGTGACACGGAATGTGTCCACGGATACGGCCTGATTTCGGCGCGCACACGCGTCCGAATCAGTCCCCACGAATTTTCACGTGTCCGGCTATGCTGCGTGCACCATTCGGTACATTTGGCACACGGCGGGGCGGTCCCGTTTGGCGGGGCGCGCTCCGTTTTCCAACTTTTGGAAATCTGGAAAAAAGTGGGTGCGCGCAGTTTTGTGACGAATATAATTATGTCCACAGCAAATAATAGCATGGGATTATTTTACAGAAAATAAACTAGGTCAGGTATTCTACAGGTATCAAAAAGAATCATCGAATTCGGATCTCTGTGGTGGGAGATACGAACTCGACAATATAAGTGGTCACCGCAGTTTTCTGCGATTTCAGAATTCTGTCTGCTCACCAGACTTGGGCGCTGTTTTTCACCTAAGGGCGCACATTTTCCGAGGTTGGCTATAAAACAAATATGGAAGAGGGTTGAGGGGTGATCATACCTATGAAGACGGAACAGCGTTTGGATGAGCGAGTCGACAGAAAATCACGCCGGAGCAAAGGTGCCTCGAGTGGGATTCTGCAGGGCGCGAGGTCGGCGTCGACGGGATGGTTGGATGGCTTGGGGGCTTCTCTGGCTGCGGTGACGGCTCTAGATGGGAAGAGAAGGTCTGGAAATTTAGGTTAGGGTTTGAGAGCTAATATATATATATATATATATATATATATATATATATATATATATATATATATATATATATATATATATATAAGAAGAGAGAGAGAGAGCGGATGTATTTTGGTTTGGATGGGTCTGCCGCTGAATAGGGAATAAGCAACTAAGTTGCTTAGGGGCTGCGGGTCTAATGGCTGAAGAGGGTTCGGTCAAATGCAAGAGTCCGCTGAATAGCAACATTAGCAAAAAGCTAAAGTTGCTGATAGAAGAGTGGGTATTAATATTATTAATATTATTATATTATTATACTTAGTTAGTTTAATTTCTATTAATACTTTTGCTTTCTTTCTTTAAATATATATATATACATATATATATTTGTATATATATATATATATATATATATATATATATATATATATATATATATATATATATATATATATATATATATATATATTCACATATAAGAAAATTTATATGTTAGGGTAATGCACATCGTTAGGCTAGCAACTGCTCAAGGGGTCTCCTACATGGAATAAATTCCGAAAAATTCCTGATGGTCCCATAAGTCCTCTAAATGCCCGAACACCTAACATAAAAATTATTAAAAATCTATTTCTCCTATTTAGCACATAATTACCATAATTAAATTAATAATAAAAAAAATAATAAATACGGTTTTTAGAAATAGGGGTTTTACAATATCCTTCCATGATCCATCATTGCAGAGGACATTTGCTCGAAGACGCCTCTTTTTACGGCTTCGTATATGCTGGAAGAACATAATCTTCTTCTTCCTCAAGTCAGCATGACGAATCTCGGCAACCATTTCTGTATGGTGAAGGAAGTGTGAGAAAAACAGGTTAACTCAGTCGCCTTTATATAGGCAGAGGAGATCACATCAAATCCCAACAAATTCTGAAATTACGCCGAGAAATCAGCCTCGTGGAACGAGTCAAATTTGACCGTTTCATGCTTCATTCAAAGTGTTTCAAATTATGAGGAATTTGAAAACTTTGAAGGGGGTCTTGTAGAAGCATGAAAAATACGCTGAAAAATTATACGCAATATGCATAAAATCCGCGTAAAAGCAGTATTTCAGTGCCATTCAGCGTAAAAGATGACTTCAGAGTCATTGGTGTACAACAGAGCTTTAATGCTGTTCAGCATAAAACAAAGCTCCAGAACAACCCGCGTAATGCAGTATTTCCAGACTGCTTCAGCGTAAAAGGGTTGTTACATCGCCACTACGGCGTAAAACTTATCCGCTTTTAATGCAGCGGGAAGTTATACGAGGAACGCTTTGCATCCCTCGAATGAGTTGTACGAGGAACGCTTCGTATTCCTCGAAATGAACCTGTCAGACAGTACAATGAACCTGACTCCTGACAAAGAGTACTGCACGATGATCGAAGGGACGGCTGTAATGATGATTCTACACAGCGACCCAGACTATCGTTTAGTGACAAAGCCTTGATTCAAGTCGTCGTTTACGCAGTCAAAGAATACGCTGCCTGTTTTTACATAGGCAGACATGAGCTTTTACGCTCAGGATGAGACAAAGCTGACCGCCACGTCAAAAGCTGCTATTCGTACAGAACTCGAGGCACGCCTCTGCAATTAATGCGCGAGACGGGGGCAGATCTCTGCATTTAATATACGAGATTTTGTTCTATTTCCAATGACTGGAAGAGCTATAATTAGGGCTAATACGTCCACATCACCATCTCTGCACATTACGCCATCAGGCTATTTTCAGCTATAGGAGCACGATGTACGCTATCTCCTTGAAATACGCCAACCTGGCTATTTTCAACTATAGGAGTACGCCGTATGCTATCTCCTCGAAATACGCCAACTCAGGCTATATTTGCAAAGGTATGTGAACATGCTATCTGGTCCAGAATACGCTCAAAGACCTCAGTCAAAGAAGGATAATTGGCTATCTCTACGCCGGCTACCTATCCGTGCAGCATCAGGCTTCTACGCCTATTTTGGCTTCTACGCCAACTTGACAACTACTTGGCTTCTACGCCTATATGTCAGCTATTGGGCTTCTATGCCTATTGGGCTTCCATGCCTACTTGGCTTTTACGCCATCAGAACAGTTATTTGGTTTTTACGCCAACGAGACAATTATTTGGCTTCTACGCCAATCATCTCTACGCGAGGGACAGTTACCTACGTGGCTTGCATGACGTGATCTTTGCAGCAGTTATACGCATTATCTCTTAATGGGACACGCGTCACACGCTTATTCAGAAGATCATTTATACGTGGGTGGCAGTTATGATAACCGCCACGTAAAAGGTGCGGTTCTCTCCGTTGTTCAGTTCTACGCCTATAAATAGAGAACTCTATTGACAGAGGTTAAAGGTGGAGAATTTTAGAAGGGTCAAAGACTTTGAGGTGGAGAACTTAAGGTCGAGAATTTTGAGAGAGAATATCCTAGAGCAGAGACAGAGAGTAGTGATTGACGACTTTGGCATCAAGCGTCCAATCCCTCCTACAATCTTTGAAGCTTCTTCTTCTTCTACAGCACTTCTTCGTCATCGTGTGGTCCAAGGGACAAAGTGATCGACTGCAGATCAGACTCCTATAGCAATATTTATCCAGATTTAAATTTTGTACTTAACATCCTCGTATAGGATGAATAGTACTTCTTGTTTGTAAACCTAAGAAGGGGTTTCGTATAAACCTATTTTTACTTCTTTCATTTATTATCAAACAGCCAACTCTCAATAGCCTCCACCTTCTTGGGATCCACCTTTACGCCTCCACCGAAAAGGATGTGACCCAAGAATGAGATATGATCTAGCTAAAAATTGTACTTGCTGAACCTCGCATATAGCTGATGCTCCCGAACAGTCTGAAGTACTATGCGAAGATGTCACTCATGCTCTGCCTATGTTCGACTGTAGACCAGGATATCATCAATAAACACTATCAAAAACTGGTCTAAGTGGGGCATGAAGATGTGATTCATGAGATCCATGAATATCGCTGTCGCATTAGTAGCTCCAAATGGCATAACAAGAAACTCCCAATGGCCATATCTATATCTGAACGTCGTCTTGGGTATATCCTGCTCTCTGACTCTGATCTGATGATACCTAGACTGCAAATTGATCTTAGAAAACACAGTTGCCTCGCTGAGCTGATCAAATAAGTCATCTATCCTGGGCAAGGGATACTTGTTCTTAATGGCCACCGCATTTAATGTGCGATAATAAACACAAAAATGCGATGAACTATCCTTCTTTTTAACAAGAAGTTACTAGGCTCCCTAAGGTGATCCACTAGCACGAATGAACCCCTTAGTCCTCAAACTCTTCAATCATCTGGTATAAAATCTCCAACTCTGATGGTGACATCTTGTAGACTCGCTCTGAAAATGGCTCCGCCCCTGGAATCAAATCAATGTAGAACTCTACGTCTCGAACTGGCGGTGTGCCTCCAAGTTCATCGGAAAATACGTTCGGGAACTCGCAGACAACTTTGGAAAATTGTACCTCCTCGTCTATTGCCATCCTCAAGATAACTGATGGAGAATCCACCTCGCCTCTCAAAAATGATCATCGGGGACACGAAAGATAACCTTACCAGCACGACAATCTATCGTCGCGTGTCGAGCAGTCAACCAATCCATTCCTAGGACTAAATCATAATCGTTCATAGGAAACTCTATCAGCCTAGCATGATACTCTTTATCGCACACTACGACTCGACACGAGACATAAACTCGATCTACTCCCACAAGACCGTTACCAGTAAGTATATTCAACCTTACAGGTAAGGACTCGGACTCCAAGCTAACTGTTATCGTGAATCGTGCAGATATAAACGAGTGCGATGCGCCAGAATCAAATAAAACTGAAGCTGAATGCGACTGAATGCGAATGTAAGAGAATGGTACCTGCAACCACCTCTCCAGCTGCTAGCGCCTCCTCATCGGACATCCTGAAAGCCTGCCCTTGCCCCCTAGCGCTGGTCCCCTCTACTGCTGGCCTCTCTGCCTAGTCTGAGCCTGGGCCTGAGGATACTGATGTGGCCTCTGCTGCTGGAACATCTGAGACTGCATCGGTAAAGGTCTCGAGGCATGCTGCTGCTGTACCGATGCTGGTGCCCTGAACTGTGGAGCTGCTGAATGGACTGATGATGATCCAGCTGAAACCCTTCGGAGGCAAGTGCTAATCATATGTCCGGCTCCTCCACATGCGGACAAAAGTTTTATGCTTTATGACACTCTGCGAAGACATGGCCTGGCTTCCCACAGTGGAAACACCCGAATGAAGATGACTGCATCTGCTGCTGGGGACGAGTTTGAGAAGACTGCTAAACCGAAGCTGTCCTCCTCGGTGACCCGATCGAAAAAGGTCGAACTGCCAGAGCTGGTACTGAAGACTGGGTAGAAGATTCCCTCTGAATATGAGGCCTCTTCTGGCCCCCAACTCTGTCGACTATCCTCTGGGAGGTGTACTCGTGCCTCCTTCCCGCTCTCATCACATCGTCAAAAGTCTGGAACTCATGCTGCTCTACTACCAGTATGATCTCCAGATGAAGTCCCTGCTGGAACCTCCTCGTCCGGTCTAACTCGGTCGCCACCAAGGTGTTAGCAAACTGACTGAGCCTGCAGAACTCTGTCTCGTAGCCGTCGACGGTCCTCGCCATCTGCTTGAGGTTGTTAAACCTCTGCTGTAACTCATAACGTGACACTGCGTCGTAGTACCGAGTTTGAAATCTCACTGAAATTTGCCCATAGGATCGGGGTCGTCAGTGTAATCTCCTGAGCTGTCCACCAGTCGCGGGCCAAATCTAACAGTTGCAGCCTAACCACTGCCACACGCTCTCTAATCGATACTCCTGCTGCCTTGAGTATGGCCTCAGTATCCTGGATCCATGCATCAGATGCTATCGTATCCTCAGTACCATATTAGTACGGGGGATGGAGATGCTTGAAGCTGTTTGCAGAATTATAGATCTGAGAACCACCTCGCTCCATAGCCATCTAAACTGACTGAGAGAGAACGTCACTCTGTCGCTTGTGAGTCACCATGAACCCAGGAAGAACATCCATCAGTGCTCGAACAACATCTAGCTGCTCTGGCTGTTCTGGCTGTACTAATACTGCCAGCGGATCGGGCTGAATATGCTGCTCTGCCTCAGGATCTATCCTCGACTCTGCTCCTGAAGGCTGATGCTGAGCCCCAGGAATCGGCTGACCATCAGGATGCTGATCTGCCAGCGTCTGTACCTAAACGATCTGATTAGAAGGACAAGGAACAGTGTCCTTGAAAGTCAAATGACACAAAGATCAAAATTATAAGCACCCTAATTTTTTAGAATTTATTATTTTTGGTATTTTAAAATTTTTGTGATTAAGGAAAAAATTTTCATTTATTTTTAGCTAATTATAGTATATAATATTTATGAATTTATAATTATGTGTATTTAATTAATTATTAATATTGTGTAGAAAATATATTTTTTGGTGTAAAAATATTAATAGTGTATTATATAAATTTTTTGGAATTTATTGAGGTCCAAAACTATTTTTAAATATCCATATTCATACATATATATATATATATATATAGAGAGAGAGAGAGAGATTAAATAAAAGAAAATAAAACCCAAACCCATTAAACCCTAACCCTACCCATTAACCCAAACCCGAAACTTAAACTAACCCAACTCCCCCCCCCTGCATACACAGCCTCCTCCCCATATATATATATATATATATATATATATATATATATATATATATATATATATATAACAAACCGAAACCCCAACCCATCACCGCAGCCCCGCCGCCGGCGACCGCCGCTGCCGCGCCGCCGTCCGCCGGCAGCAGCAGCGCACAGCTGTGCGGCCCCTCCTTCGCGCACAACTTTTGACCTCCTCGCTGATTCGTTTTGCGCCTCGTCTTCGCTGGTATGTTCACAACCTAACTCTCTAGGATTCCCTTCAAGTGGAACGAATTTAGGCACCCCGGTTTGATCGAAAAATCGACCGAAAGTTGGCCAAAAAGCTGTTCGAAAATAGTTCAGAATTCCAGTCATGATCATGCCCAATTTGCCACCAACCCGTTTAATATTTTCAAAATATAATTGAAGGAACTTCTTCACAATATAACCAAAATTTTTACTTTTTTTTAGTTTTTATTAGTTTGCTTTAATGGTCAAATTATTCTTGTTACAAAACGACCAAAAACTTATTTTTAAAATACCCAAAATCTCGAGATACGGGGTGCGTCCTGCCAAACGAGGTAACTTCGTCATGTGCGAGTTGTACCGAAAGGCGCATATCGTTAACGCGGACGTGTGGGCTTTCGCGGAGCTTGATTTGGATGTGTCTACACACCAGAATCAACGCGTATCCGCCGAAAAATACCGTATCGGCCTGTTCTGACACTCGTCCTAATTTTATGTGTGCTTATCGTTTCGCAATGAAACTTGCGTCATTGGATTTGCAGCGTTACGCTGGTCCTGTGACCCAAGTTTGGTTCGATTCTGAGAACGTTGACGAAACGTCATTTTGTGGGCCCCACGGTTCCACATAACGGACGATTTCGTGATCGGCTCATCAAAATCCAGTTCTGAATATTCCGTTTGATTTGTATCGTCGTTCTGGACTCGTATACACTAAGTTTGATGAATTTGGAGAAATTTATCTTTGACACATTTTGCGGTGCAAAGTGAGCCACATGTGGATCCCGCTTTGACCCAAAACTGTCAATTTTATCCCTGTGTCCAAATTGGACTTATGGGTAGTCAATCTTAGCTATTTCAAGTATTCTGAGAATAATGGTGATGTTTGTTTCAGCATCCGAAGGTGTACGTGCAGATTCCACTTTTCTAGGAGCAATTGACGGAGTTCAAAACCCAGACAAGTGTACCTTGCCATGATGTATTACAGTTTCTTGCCTTTATTATATTATTTAGTTATTATAGTTATTTTATATGGTATGTATGTGTTTACCCTAGGACCGTGAGAAGTTGCTTAGCGTCCGAACAAGATTCAGGTGTCGACGCCGTACGCGGAGTCGTGTAACGTCACTTAGAGAGTTGATTCCATGATCCTATTTTTATGTGCTTGCTTTACTATGTACGCTATACCCTAGGACACTTGACACTATTTCATGTGACAGAATCTTTCTTGAGTTATTCATGGTGATTCTGTATAGGCTTACAGGATTCGTGATATGAGACTTGTATGTTATATGGACATATTATGACTCGTTGCACTAGCTAGAGGTCATGATCTTGCGTGTTATGGACATGATACGTTATGGACATAAGACGTAAGATTACAGTCGGTGGGGAGAGACACACCATACTACAGGATGATTATTGATATATATATATATATATATATATATATATACTACTGGAGGTGCTGTGGCACATACGCCAGAGTCACAATACCCTAGAGGTGCCTTGGACTCTGTCTCAGATCTTTGGCACCTATACTGAGTCTTGAAACTACTTGCTACTATGGGCTCCCTGAAACAGAGCCTGTAGTGGTTTCAGCCTGAGTACGAGTGATGCTCTCACGTGCATATCACATAGATGGTTACAGTAGTTTACCCTTGAGTATGTGGCATTATACTGTTTTACTTTTGGCATGTTGTTTCTTGTACCTTGTTATGTCCCTCTGAGGACCTGGTCCCCTGCTAGTTTTTGCAGCTTAGACGATTACGGAGCCCTTGGAGTTGCTAATGGAGTTGCTTGTCTTGCAGACATTGGTACAAGGTACTTATATCATTTCTACCGGAGTCATGGTTATTTATTCATATTGTTTATTTATCTGTTGATGTAGCCTAGTTTTATAGACTCATATTTTTTTCTCGAGTCTATTCGAGTTTGTGTGTTACTGGACGACCGAATTTAGCACATGTAGCTCATTCTTGCGTATTTTGTTCATTATGGATTGAGGCATAGATATTTATATTTACTTGATTATTTAGATAGTGACCATTATAATACAGCTTATACGTATTCGAGTCGGACCAGAGTCTGGTCGAATGCGTAGCTGGCATGTTACGTATTCCTAGTCCTACGTATTTTGGGACTTGGGCGTGACATATTTTTGTGGTGGACCATGCAGGTCCTGATTAAATCGTTTCGGTTACTTTTCGGTACCGAGCGAGCCTATAATCAGCATTAGCAGTATTAGTATCTCAATCCACAACTGATTTGACAATTCCTTAGCATTTGATTATCGCCCTTGGACTTCATAATTGTACTCGTTTATCCCCTCGGCATCTTTATTATTGTTTAGCATCTCTCCCAATTTCAGAGAGATGGATGTTCGTGAGCGGTATTTTCTCCAGAAGCAGATCCTTGTCAAGGCGGAAGAAGACATGCTGGATATAAAGTTTTGAGAAGATGGTTACACTTAGTAGGGTAGATAGATAGGTTATTCCTATATGCTAGAGCTAGCATAGATTGTTAGCATAGATTGTTAGCATGAGAATTGAATATAGTATTAAGTTTAAGGATTAGTTGTATTACCCCCTCGACTGCATCCCTATCATTCCTATCAAATTCTTATCTTTTGTTGCATATATGGCCTCGTACTTTTTGCAACAACGATCTTTCTAATTATAACAATGAGTAGATCCTCTCTCTTTTCCTAGTTGTGCCTTAATTACAAAATCAATCCCTTAGTTGGTATCACTCCTTGTGTTAATATCCATATCACCATAGGTATCAGTCATTTTCTACTCTAATCCCTTTGATCTAGTCACCATGACTCGATTCTCCAAATACCTGCCTAATCGTGCCTTATTCAACCATTTAGACTTATCAAAAATTCTTCTTACCGTGGCCTAAATTTTGGTCTCTTCGTCATCAATGCCAATCAATGATCGAAGCCTCTCTACCACCTTGCCTTAGTTAGATCTGACTCAGTCATTTCTTCTGCCTTGTAGAAGCTTGACCTATACAAGAGCAGTAATGGATGGGTAGTAATCTCTCTTATAAAGTTGTTGATCAATAGCACCCTGATAGTTTCTAGGTTCCTTTAGAAAATCCATGATTACGGCCAGTAAATCCTAGAATTATTGTAACCTTATTTAAAAAATAGGCCATTCCAGAAATTTTGTTAGCAGGACCATGACCTTAGTTTTAATACCAACTTAATTTTTATAAGTTGGATAAATCGTAGCCCCTGGTTTTAGTGTAGGGTTATTTCTGAAAATTCAGGGTAAATTTGAAATTATTTTGGTGTTAATTAGGTTAATCTCAAACGGATTAAATTACCTATTAAATTTCTATATCCTTGATACCCTTTGTTGTGGCTTTGATATTTGGAGTACAACACTATCCTTTCCTTTCCAACACTTCTCCCTTATGACCTAGACTAGTCACTCTACACCTATGACATGACTATCACTCACAAACTGGCATTTCCATGTTTTGTTTTAGTTGTACGATATTCGCGATGCAATTGTACACACATGACACATAGATATTCTTTTCTGTTGCGGTCAATTTTAATACTTAACACCGACTCAATTCTTCCGGCAACCTTGACATTCATGAGCCTAACTGGAACCTACTCACTGATAACACAACTGTTACTTCCAAATATACACGCCCATGCTCCATATAGACACCCCAACATTCGTGGCATATCTCTTTCTAAACCCTATATCTAACTCCGTTGTAATTGAATTAAATTATACATAGGCAACCCAAATATCCCAACCACTGATATACTCGTATCCCATTCATGCCAACCTACGTCTATGACACTTGTGTTGCATTAAATTGAACCCCTTGTACTCTTTATACAATACAAAATATCTTGATGAGTTATATCACCTTTTGACGCTTATTGTTGAACCATTCTGTCACGTTCCAGTCCCAAATACGTAGGACTAGGAACACGTAAGCATGCCAGCCGCATGGATATGGCAACTCCAATATATGGAAACCAAATCCATACGTACGCTGTAATATGAATACAAAATCTACAAGTGGTATAAACATATGTCACAAGTTACAGGGTAAAATCTAAATCTCATCCACCAAAATCATATAGAAATAAATAACCAGTATCTATGAAACTAGATCTCAACAAGAAGTATCTAAGGATGATAGTTGGATGGAAACAAATCCACTACCAACTCAAATGGAAAAGTAAATACAATATAAGTACAACTCACTCGAACAATATAAGTACCAACTACCAATCACGGCTCGAAGAGAAGACATCCTCGGATCACATGTAACCATCCAAATCTGCGCTCCTGCAAATACTCAAGAAAAGATACACCTGGCAGCGGACCAGGTCCTCAGAGGGACATAACAAGATACTTAAACACATGCCAATAAAGTACTAAAATAAATATCCAAAGGGGTCGCCTAACCGTCTAAAGTGAATGCAGTTAAGAACAACTTTCTAACAAGTGGGCTATCTGGCCATAAATAGGATTGGCATGGTTCTCTTGGAGATCCAGGGGCCTACAAAGGCACGACGACTTTCGAACGCCGGAGGCCCGCCTTGATAATATATAGGGGTCATTATGACCGCGTATCTCCGGCGGAGCGTACGGGTTACACAAGGAAAGTGCAAAGGAGCCCAAATGCCTTACTTGTTGTTCTCCCCACCCAATGCTCTAAGCATGTCACATCCATGACACGATTTGGTCCATAGCCTATCCTTAGTACCCTAGTCCAATCCTGCAACCAAACAAGGACAAGGATGGGACCACCGTACTACAATAGGCTATGTACATAGACCTCTAATAACTGCTAAGTCTTCTAGCATGCAAAGTTTCTAACAGCAGTTATTCCTAACGCACGTCCCACACGTACCGATGATCAGTCAATACGTGCGTCCGTGATCTATATGAGACTCACAACTCGTGTAAAAATATGTGTCACAGTCCAATGAAACCTAATGGTGCTACATGATAATGGGGTAGTCTCATGAACAAGGTCAATGCAATACATAAATAAAAACATATCGCGACATCACCGTCGTGAGCATTTTATATAACAATTAAAATATATGAACTAAGGACAGAAAATAAAGATACATGCAACATATGGAATATAAATATCAGTACAATGGCAAGGTATACTTGCCTGGCAAGGAAGCTGCAATGTACCAATAACCTGCTCCAGAAATCGCGCAGAACAATCCAATATCCTATGTACACATAAATATAATATAATAGAATCATTAGTCATTACACTAGCACATACTCAACCACATTTATACTGGACTCAGGGGTATACTAGGGGTAACACTAGTCATCTAACACGGTCAATTACGCGTTGAATTACGCGGGTGTCGCGTCTTCAAGTACTGTACGAAATCAGTCAGTCAACTGACAGGTGTCTATGCCAGTACGTTAGTGTACGCAAGGTAGACAAATTCACAAGTTCTTAGGATCAACATGGTCAAGGTAAGTATGGGATAGTCCACGATGTCCTAGGGTCATACAGTCTGAATATTTAGTCATAATTATCAATTAGCATTTACTTACATATATATTCATATAACTATATAATAATATAACCATTAATTTATTTTAATTTATTTAATTCTGGAATAATTACTCTAAAATCCTATTTTAATCTTATTATTCTGATTTTTATGTTAATTCCTAAATTTTGTCCAAAGAAACTGAATTTTATCAACTCGAGACTCATGGCACACAAATCGAGGCGATCTGTTGACCAAAAAGTCAACCGATACAAAATCAACTTTCATGCATGATTTCTTGTAGATTTCAGCATCAAAAACATACTGGAATTTACGGCTCGTCTGAATTCAAATTCGTTTGATAATTATGGCACATACAAATTTTGTATTGTGCACCGATGGTTAAATTCTAACCTAGAATTTCTACAGAATTAACAGTACGAAATACTTCGAAATAAATTCTGGAAAAAATTTATGTCGATGATCTCGACATTAGCTTTCCGAAACTTTAAACGGTTCATGATTCTGATTCCTGGTTCTCCCGGAATCGCGAAAATATCGAAATACGTCTATTTTCGGACATGCTGTGCTCTACGAATTTTCCAAAATTTAATAATAATAATTTAGAAAAAAAATTTATATTATCAGAAAGCTAACCTCATTATCGTTCTAACAAAAAAAACTGGAGCGTGTTTGGAGTCCGGAGCTAGGAGATATCGTCTTTTTAATTCGTCATAACTAGTAGAAAATGAGGCTAAATTTATGACGAATTTTGACTATTTTTTGGACGAAAAAGAGAGGAATTTGGGAAAGAAAAATATGAATGATGAGGTATTTATAATGGTGGACACTACTTAATTAAATACGACTAGGATTGGTTAATTTGGATAGGATTATGATGAATTTAAATAAGGATAGGATATGCATGAAGTTGATTTCCTAGTAGGTTCAGGATTTGAATTAATTTAAAATAGAGTTTGAATTTATCTCAATAATTTATAATCTTAAATATAATTAAAGATAATACAAATAATTTATAAAATCTTATTAATATCTATTAACACTAAATTAGTATCTATCTAATATTAAGACTATATATATCCAAATAAATCCTAAAAAAATTTAAAATCTAAATAAATTTCTTAAAATTCTAAATAAATTACAAAAAAATATAATTAAATATTTTAAACTAAAATAAATATTTGGTAGGAACGACATGCAAGTATGGTCGTATAGTAAATCATAGAAGTCCTAAAAATTTATGTTTTCTAAGTTTTAATTACCAAAAATTCTAGAAAAATCTCCAAAAATCTAAAATAACCTAGAATAATTCTAAATGAATATTTATATAAGTAAATTTATCAAGAAATTTATTTTCTAATTAACTAAGAGCATATTCTAAATAAATTCAACATATATAATAAATATAATAATATAAAATATACACAAAATACCTATTTTGGGTGAGGGAGTTTACACATTCATCGGTATCCATGATATGCAATGAACAACTTCTCGGTACCATCTCACCCTAGTTGTATTTGGCTATAGTAATTCCTACTTATAGACTCATGACCTAATTAGAAGTAAGGAGAACTGGTAAAACTTTCTTTATAGAATTATTGACTCATTAACGCCATGGTAGTACATAGATTTTCTTTAATAGGCTGTGATAACGGTCACAAAATTCTTACCATCTCGAATTCCTCCTTGAAGTTAGACTTTTAAAAAAAATCCTGAGAAATATGATCATGACTATAGTTCCTGCGGCCAACTTCATTCTTATAAGTTGGGTAGAGCCTTGATTAAGCGTACCCTTATTCTTAGAATGCGACGTCAAAATAGGACTATTTAGTAACGACGTCCCCATATTTAATGCAACCTTCTTAACTAAAATCTTTTCTACTATGTTTATTTTTAATTTCAAGGACAATTTTTTTATAAGTTGGGTAGATTGTAAGCACCCTGATTTTTTAGAATTTAATATTTTTGGTATTTTAAAATTTTTGTGATTAAGAATTTTTTTTATTTTTAGCTAATTATAATATATAATATTTATGAATTTATAATTATGTGTATTTAATTAATTATTAATATTGTGCAAAAAATATATTTTTGGGTGTAAAACTATTAATAGTGTATTGTATAATTTTTCTAGAATTTATTGAGGTCCAAAACTATTTTTAAATATATATATATATATATATATATATATATATATATAGAGAGAGAGAGAGAGAGAGAGAGAGAGAGAGATTAAATAAAAGAAAAGAAAACCCAAACCCATTAAACCCTAACCCTACCCATTAACCCAAACCCGAAACTTAAACCAACCCAACTCTCCCCCCCCCCTCCCGCGTACACAACCTCCTCCCCCTCTATATATATATATATATATATATATATATATATATATATATATATATAACAAACCAAAACCCTAACCCATCACCGCAGCCGCACTGCCGTGCCGGAGCAGCGCCGCCGTCCGCCGGCAGCAACAGCAGCAGCAACGCACAACTGTGCGGCCCCTCCTTCGTGCACAGCTTTCGACCTCCTTGCTGATTCGTTTCGCGCCCCATTTTTGATGGTATGTTCACAACCTAACCCTCTAGGATTCCCTTCAAGTGGAACGAATTTAGGCATCCCGGTTTGATCGAAAAATCGACCAGAAATTGGCCGAAAAACTGTTCGGAAACAGTTCAGAATTTTAGTCCAAACCCTCATGTTCATGCCTAATTTGCCACCAACCCGTTTAATATTTTCAAAATATAATTGAAGAAACTTCTTCACAATATAACCAAAATTTTTACTGTTCTTTTAGTTTTTATTAGTTTGCTTTAATGGTAAAATTATTCTTGTTCCAAAACGACTAAAAACTTGTTTTTAAAATACCCAAAATCTCGAGATACGGGGTATGTCCCGCCAAACGAGACAATTTTGTCGTGTGCGAGTTGCACCGAAAGGCGCATATCATCAACACGGACGTGTGGGCTTTCGCAAAACTTGATTTGGATGTGCGTGCACACCGAAATCAACGTGTATCCGCCGAAAAATACCGTATCGGCCTGTTTTGACACTTGTCCTAATTTTGTGTGTGCTTGTCCTTTCGCAGTAAAAATTGCACCATCGGATTCGTAGTGTAACGCTGGTCCTATGACCCAAGTTTGGTTCGATTCTGAGAACGTTGACGAAATATCATTTTGTGGGCCCCACGGTTCCACATAACGGGCGATTTCGTGATCGACTCATCGAAATCCAGCTCTGAATATTCTGTTAGGTTCGTATCATCGTTCTGGACTCGTATACACTAAGTTTGAAAAATTTGGAGAACTATATCTTTGGCATATTTTGCGGTGCGAAGTGGGCCACATGTGGACCCCGCTTTGACCCAAAACTGTCAATTTTGCCCCTGTGTCCAAATTGGACTTATGGGTAGTTAGTCCTAGATATTTTAAGTATTCTAAGAATAATGGTGATGTTTGTTTCAGCATCCGGAGGTGTACGTACAGATTTTACTTTTCCAGGAGCAGTTGACGGACTTCAGAACCCAGGCAAGTGTACCTTGCCATGATGTATTATAGTTCCTTGCCTTTATTATATTATTTAGTTATTATAGTTATTTTATATGGTTGATGTATGTGTTTACCCTAGGACCGTGAGACGTTGTTTAGCGTCCGAACAAGATTCGGGTGTCGACGTCATACGCGGAGTCGTGTAACGTCACTTAGAGAGTTGATTCCACGATCCTATTTTTACGTGCTTGATTTACCAAGTACGCTATACCCTAGGACACTTGACACTATTTCATATGACAGAATCTTTCTTGAGTTATTCATGAAAATTCTGTATAGGCTTACAAGATTCGTGATATGAGACTTGCATATTATATGGATATTATTATGACTCGTTGCACTAGCTAGAGGTCATGATCTTGCGTGTTATGGACATGAGATATTGTGGACATGAGACGTGAGGTTACATTGGGTGGGGAGAGACACACCATACTATAGGCTGATTATTGATATATATATATATACTATACTACTGGAGGTGCTGTGGCACATACGCCGGAGTCGCAATACCCTAGAGGTGCCTTGGACTCTGTCTCGGATCTTTGGCACCTATACTGAGTCTTGATACTACTTGCTGCTATGGGCTCCCCGATACAGAGCCTGTACTGATTTCAGCCTGAATACGAGTGATGCTCTCACGTGCATATCACATAGATGGTTGCAGTAGTTTACCCTTGAGTATGTGGCATTATACTGTTTTACTTTTGGCATGCTGTTTCTTGTACCTTGTTACATCCCTCTGAGGACGTAGTCCCCTGCCAGTTTTTACAGCTTAGACGGTTACGGAGCCCTTAGAGTTGCTGATGGAGTTGCCTGTCTTGCAGGCATTGGTACCAAGTACTTATATCATTTCTACCAGAGTTATGATTATTTATTCATATTATTTATTCATCTGCTGATGTAGCCTAGTTTTATAGACTCATATTTCTTTCTCGAGTCTATTCGAGTTTGTATGTTACTGGACGGCCGACTTTAGCACATGTAGCTCATTCTTGCGTATTCTGTTCATTGTGGATTGAGGCATAGATATTTATATTTACTTGATTATTTAGATAGTGATCATTATAATACAGCTTATACGTATTCGAGTCAGACCAGAGTTTGGTCGAATGCGTAGCTGGAATGTTACGTATTCCTAGTCCTACGTATTTTGGGACTGGGGCATGACAAAAATCGAGGAACATGATAGAGCAAGGATGAAAGCAGATAACAGGTCAAAGATCAGAGATTTAGGATAGTCCGAAAGAGATCAAGGAAGTATGATTTAGGATTGAGACATCTAATTACTGATAACCCCCACACGTTTGAATACCATACCTGCATGGGTCACCACTAAAACCATGTCAGGCCCCGGGTCCAGAATACTGGAGAACGGAGGCTAACAAAGGCAGCTACGTATACCAGAGCACTCATGTACCCCGAGATACGGTCACGGTTGTGAATAGACATGGGGGTTAATACGATAAGCCATCGGTCACTTTAGGTCAAGTAATCATAATATCTCAATCACAAGCAGGAATCCACAATATACAAGAAATATGATCATCAGAAGCAAAATAGTAAAGCGTCCCAAACCATATATACATAGCTGATCATGAAGCTAGTAATACAAAATAAAGAACTAGCAAGAGTGTAAGGCATATATGATCAACTCTAGCTATAGTCTAGAATATGCTAATCATGCCATACCCAGTAGGCATATAACAAGTCCAAAATACTATCTAACAGGTGCTCGGGACTAAACGCCACAAAAGAATATGTACAATAAGTGGGAGAACAAGATAAGAACCCACTTAATCGGTCTGGTTGTCCGTGTGGTCACCATCCTCGGGAATGCACGAAAGATCCTCTAGCTCTGCTACCGGATCAGGCCAAGTAAAACCAATGGGATCAGACCCCAAATAGCAAGTACCACAAAGGAGGCCAAACTAATGAACTAAAATCAGCAATACAACAAAGAGCTACAATATCCTAAGCAACATTTAACTACCAAGTAATATGTAAAGTGCACTGGGAAACAATAAAATAAACAAAAAATATGTAAAAAAAAATTGGACGGGTGACCTGTACGGGATCATGTAAGGTGAACGTATACGAGATCATGCAAGGTGAAGATATACATATAAGTAAACAGGTACAAGTAGCATATACAGTGAACTGGGCAAGTAAAGTAAATGAGAGAAGAAATAGTACCGAATCGGGATCATGGTAAGGGAAACATGTAATGAACAATGCATATATAAAGTAAAAGGGCATACAAGATAATAGACCGGAGTGCACCACGACAGGTCACTGTCAGGCAAGCAAGCAATATAAGACAAGACAATACATGGACTCCATCTTTCAATCACGGCCAAGCAAGAAGTACGGCTTGCTATATTAGCTAACTAGGGTTATCACAAGTCCTAATTACTACAAAATATAATATATGATTTCTATATGGTCGCATGCCCTACAGACTGTCCAAGCTACCAAAACGTCGGACGACAGTAAAGTAAATACTAGTGGATACACCACCCCCAGAGAGATGTGCACCTAAATCCAAGTCACACAAAGGTGAACCTGAGTAAGTCAATTCAGTATATCCCAAACGACGGTGAGCTGGAAATGTGCACTACTCGACTGCATGCTACAAGTCCATCTATCAGTAAAATATTATCGGGACAAGGGACTGCATGCAACAAGGAGATTCTCCCCCAATGCTCTAATCATTTAAGCTAGTTATTAACCTTAGCAGTTTATTTCAGGATTTCGGGTGTGGCATTCCGCAGAATCCATCCTAGACATGATGTTCCTCACATGGATAAACTAGACAAGACAATATTTTGGCAACCACATGCACAAGACTATACGAGAATACAACCAAACAGTTATAGACATGACGAGCGTACGCTATAATAAGCCACAACAAGTAATATACGAGATGGGTGTATAATGGGTAGGAGCCCAAACTATACCGGGACTGGTACGAGATAGATGTATAATGGATGTTGTAATGCCCCACAACCGCACGGTGCATTACGTTGAGTCGGATTGAATGAGGCAATAGCTGGTTATATTTCAATTTGTTGGATTTGGGAACAAGTATTGATTTGAGTTGGTTTCATGTGCAGATCGCTAGCAGAGTTCGATGGAAATTAGGTATTCGTTCAGAGCAGTACCGGGATAGCTGGATTGGAGCGATAATGCCATCTTTCTTTGTCCGATCGGTCGGATGATTTGGAGAGCACAGCCTGCTTGCACGGTCATACCAATTGAGTATATCGTGCTTTGCATCAGACCATAGGTTCAAGGGATCGACCGTATCGGCAAGGCAGGGTGCTTAATAGAATCAGACTTGGTGAGTGAGTTGTGTCCATTCTTCTCTACTCCTTCATGCCTAATAATATGAAACACACGTAATAGCTTGAACACTTGGACTGGAACTTGAAAATTACTACACTGTGGCGTGTATAGAGTGTACATCGTTTGGTTGGATATGATTTGAGGCTTGAGTTAGTTTTGTGTTGGGAAGTTGGAGTGAGTAGGCAGTTAGAGGTTGAGTGGATCATCTTGGTTGGAATATCGAGGCAATTCGGGCGGGCGAGCTAGCGTGCATCCGTGCACGAGTATCAGTTGGACGCTTTGTCATGCAAAGTGTGCAGTTATGGTTCGAAACCGGACAACTACATCGGTAAGGGCATTGTGCCACTCTTGGGGCATTGTGCCACGGGATTTTTATAGCGAAGGGTGTTGCACCAATTGGAGCATTGTGTCGAAGCGGCATATTTCCTATAGGGATAACTTAAGATGGTGCTTTGGGCTATAGTTGGAGAATGGTTATGGATAGTTGGTTGGATGAGTCTATGAACGTTTGGTGGGGCGAGAATCCTCGATTCTCTCGTCATACCTACTTGGTGTCTGCATTGGTCACAGACAACCTGTTGCACACAGGGTTTCGTTTCCTCGAACAGGATATGCTCTGGGGCACCGGAACCGTTCGGCCATGGAGGAAACAAATGGTAATATGCCTTGGGCGTGGTGTCGGCAGTTCGATACGACCAGGCGGGCTAGCTACTCAGCGCTGGATCGGGTAGAACTACAGTTGATCAGTCCTTTATGGCTTGGCCAGTGACTTCATATAGATAAGAGTTGGTTTATTTTGCTTTGGTTTGGTTTGTGCTTTTCGTGTAGGCGGCGGCCACCTTGCCTCGGCAAGAGTGTGCATATCGATGATTGGATTAATAAGGCTTGGATTGGGGATGGATATTGAGGCTTGGATTGTTGGTTCGATAGGTTCATGCGTTGCTTGGGTTTGAGTATGACGGTTTGCATGCTAGTTTTCCTTTGAGTTGGATATATCTTCTTGTATATTGGCTTGAGTTGAATACTTGCATGTTTAACCTACTTTACAGCTTTTCTTAACATGTCATACCTCTGCCATGAAAAGAATCTAGGATTCAAGTAGAAAGATCACCATAAAACTGTTTGTATTCACTATTCTACTTAGTGTCGGTTTAGACGAGTGGGTTACCCTGCTCACCAGTACGGCTGTGTACTGACCCACGTTTGTGGGCATTATTTCAGGTACAAAGGTGTAGTGGCGCTGCTTGGATATACGGGACATGGTGTATGAATGGTAAGTACCTTTGTGGGCAAGAGAAAGAGCAAGAGTGTTGCATCGCCTCTGTGGCATTCTCCTTTGTGGCATTATACTTTGCGACATTTTTATTGGACCCTATCGAGAGCTTCGCTGCGTATACTCTGATGTATGCTTGGTACACAATACTTGACTTTCATTGCAACTTGGTCGTTTCGATGATAACTTTGATATTTGACAATATCGTCTTGTGCGAGCGCAACTCCAGGCTCGTACGGCCTCACGTCCCGATGAGAACGATTGTCCTGCGGGAGCGCTGTAACGTGGTGATTCACGTTCAGTGGAGATTTCGAGCTTGCGGGAGATTGGGGCATGACAGATGTCCCCAAATCTATACACGGCAGGTGTATAATGGGTAATTGACCCCAAAACTATATATGATGTCAAGCCAAGACTGGTACAAGCAATGCACATGAGTGCACCACGACGGATCACTATCAAGAATGTATAAGACAAGTATATAATGGGTAGGTGTTCCAAACTATACATGAAGCCGAGACTGGTCGGGTAAACACAATAGACAAGTAGAGCCGAGAAAACAAGAAAACATATACATATCCACTTGTGGCTTTGGTCTCATCTGTATCGGAGATCCAGTTCGCATCAGTATACCCTTTTAATACAGATGGGTATCCTCCATAGAATAATCCATGGGATATCGTGCCCTTTAGGTATCTCATTACCCGTTCCAAGGCAGTCCAATGTGAACTATTCGGATTGCTAGTATACCGACTAAGCTTTCCTACTGCGTAGGAAATATCAGGTCTGGTACGATTAGCAATATAGTTCAGGCATCCGATTTGCTGAGCATACTTCAACTGAGCCACACTGTCTCCTTTATTCTTCTTTAACCTGATACTTGCATCATATGGAGTGCTTACAGGTTTAGAATCAAAATAGTTAAATCTTTTTAGAACCTTTTCTATATAGTGAGATTGGGAGATACCAATTCCCTCAGAAGTGCGACTTAGTTTAAGTCCTAAAATTACATCAGCAGGTCCTAAATCTTTCATATCAAAATTTTAAGACAGAAATGATTTGATATCATAAATAATATCCATGTCAGTACCAAAAATAAGAATGTCATCAACATACAGGCATAATATTACACAAGAGCTACCAACAGTTTTGCTATATACACATTTATCAGAATCATTAATAGCAAAACCATATGATAGAATTACCTTATCAAATTTATCATGCCATTGCTTTGGCGCTTGTTTCAGTCCATAGAGAGATTTAATTAATTTGCATACCTTGCGTTCTTGTCCTGGAACAACAAACCCTTCAGGTTGTTCCATGTAAATCTCTTCCTGTAAATCTCCATTCAGAAATACAGTTTTTACATCCATTTGATGAATAAACAGTTTATGAACAGATGCAATAGCTATCAACATTCTAATTGTAGCAATTCTTGTAACAGGAGAGTAAGTGTCAAAAAAGTCTACCCCTTCTCTTTGTTTGAACCCTTTAGCCACTAACCTGGCTTTGAATTTCTCAATAGACCCATCAGGTCTTAACTTCTTTCTGAAGATCCATTTGCAACCTATTGGTTTGCAACCTGCAGGAAGGTTAACCAAATTCTAAGTTCTATTTGATATAATAGAATCCATTTCACTATTTATGGCCTCTTTCCAAAATAAGGAATCAACTGAGGACATAGCCCCTTGATAAGATATATGATCCTCTTCAACAAGGTAGGTGAAAAAACCTTCACCTAGGTTTGGTTCTCGTCTTGTTCTTTTACTTCTCCTGGGTTATACTGGGATAATCTCCTCTGGTTGTGAACTAGAGGTTACAGCAGGTACTTGTGTAGAAATAGAAGAACTAAAAATTCTATTTTTCAATGGAAAAACATTTTCAAAAAATGTAGCATCCCTAGATTCCATGACTGTGTCAGCATCAATACCATTTACCTCACTCTTAATTACAAAAAATCTATAAGCAGTACTATTTTTGGCATATCCCAAAAATACACAATCTACGGTCTTTGGTCCCAATTTTCTTTTCTTGGTAGGGGGGACAGAAACTTTAGCAAGGCACCTCCACACTTTGAAATATTTCAAAGATGGCTTCCTACCTCTCCAAAGTTCATAAGGGGTCTTATCAGTCTTTTTGAAAGGAACTTTATTTAAAATATGACATGCAGAAAGAAGGGCTTCCCCCCATAAATAATCAGATAAACCAGAGCTACCTAACATAGCATTAATCATATCAAGAAATGTTCTATTTTTCCTTTCTGCTACCCCATTCTGTTGAGGAGCATAAGGAGCAGTTACCTCATGTATAATGCCATGCAATTCACAAAAGGAGTCAAACTCGACAGAGGTGTATTCACCCCCGCGATCAGACCTAAGAATTTTAATTTCTTCTCAAGTTGGTTTTCAACTTCAGCTTTAAAAGATACAAACTTACTGAAAGCTTCATCTTTAGTTCTAAGCAAGTAAACATGGCAGTATTTTGAATAATCATCTATAAATGTAATAAAATACCTTTTACCACTACGAGTGAGAATACCGTTCAATTCACAAATATCGCTGTGAATAAACTTCAATAGCTGAGAACTCCTTTCAACAGAATGAAAGGATTTTCTGGGCTGTTTGGCTTGTGTACATATCTCATATTTTCCATTCCTGCTCATGTCAATCTTAGGAATCAATTGTAACTTAGACATTCTCTTTAAAGAGTTAAAATTGACATGTCCCAAACGACCATGCCAAATATCACAACTATCAGTATTATAAAAAAGAGCATTTGAATCAGAAGTAGAAGTAGATACAATATTATTTAAACATGAATTTAATGTACTGCAAGGCATGTCCACAGAAAGTTTAAACAGACCCCCACATACATAGCCTTTCCCAATAAAGTTACCGTTCAGGGAGATTACAACTCGATCAGACTTAAATACCAGTTTGTAACCATGTTTATTTAGCAAATAACCAGAAATTAAGTTCTTGTTTACGTCTGGTACGTGCTGCACATAATGCAAAGGGAGAATCTTGCCCGAAGACAACTTGAGGTTCACTCTTCCCTTTCCATACACTCTAGCAGCACTCGAGTTTCCCATAGCTACTGATTCGCCTTCCTCAACCTGTCGGTAGGAGGAAAAAGAATCAATATTAGGGCACACATGGACATTTGCCCCTGTATCAACCTACCAGTCAGTAGGTTGATACGAGGACTCAAAAACAGAACATACGGTTACAAACCTCTGATCATCGGTACCGATAGATTCGGTCCCGGCTATGATAACATGAGCCTGTGGAACAACAGTAGCGTCTGCAGGAGTTCGACGATCAGGATTCTGAAATCCCTGACCCTTCTTCCTGTGGCGGCATTGCCTAGCAATATGACCAGGCTTACCACAGTTGTAACATTCCCGCTTAGGTCTGTTGTCTTTCCCAATCACAGCTCTTGGCTTAAGAAACTGTTTCTTTGCAGGGTTCCTGTTCTGGGGGTTGTTCCTCTGTTGATAGGGTTGGCCTTTAGGCTTTCCCTTGGTTTCAACAATGTGTAACTTTGCCTCGAATTCAGTAGTTAGAGGTTCCTTGTCTCTAGTTCTACCTTCTTCCTCAATGCGGAAGGATACAAACAGGTCGTCTAAAGACATGGGTTCCTTATTATGTTTTAGTTTTAAACCAAATTCCTTCCAGGATGGGGGAAGTTTATTATTGAAGGCAGCAATTAGAAACTTATCAGCAAATGGCATGTCTTTCTGAGACATCTCGTGTATGATAGTTTGAAGGGTATTAGTCTGTTCAACAACAGACTTCTCATCTACCATTTTAAACTCTAAAAATCTGTCAATAATGTAAATCTCAGAACCCGCTCATTCATTGGAGTATTTTTTATCGAGAGCTTCCCAAAGCTCTCTGGACGTAGAGGTAGTGCAGTATATATCATAGAGGGTGTCAGAAAGACAACTGAGAATTTTACCGTGACAGATAAAGTCTGTCTCATTGTAGGACTCTAATTCGTAGGTCCTGGCAGTTTCGTGTAAGTCAGGTTGGATTTTCGGTTCTTTGAGAACCTTAACCAGTTTCAAGCAAGTCAGCCAGTAGGTCATCCTACGCTGCCATCTCTTAAAGTTCAGGCCATCAAACTTCTCCGGTTTGGAGGAGTTATGAATATTGGTGGTCAGTTCTTCTACGGTGTTCATCATGTAGATATGAATTTTTTCAACCAGAAAATAGAAAGTAGACAGAAGCTACGAAAATTCTATTCTAAGATTGTTGGTAAAAATTCCTAAATAATGCAAATAGAAAGATATAAAATTAAAGACAAGAAATAGTATATGATTCGAGGCACGTTACACGCTGTCCTTAGAATAGAATTTTGTCCAACGAACAGTGCAGTGGGTTCCTGGCGATCTATCCCCGAGATACAACGAATCCTTCGATTCACTTCACCGTGCACCCGGTGGCGAATCCCACGAACGATCACAACCTTGCCCGAAGAATAGAGATTGGACGGAGGCGTTTTTGGAAGAATATTGGTTTTGGAGTTTTTCTTTTCGTCTCTGTACGATCGTTCTTTCGTCCCGAACAGAGAGCGAGCGAGAGAGAAGGAAAAACTGATTTTCTGTTCATCAGATCTCAGGATCGTGTCCTGGATATATCTCTCACGTAATCTATCCCACTCTTTCCGTAACGGGATTACGTGAGAACAGTTCCGCGGAAGACCAGCAACCCACCAGACCAAATCAACGGAAATAAAAAAATAAAATAAAATAAGTTATGAAAATGCGTAAAATCGCGCTCCCGCTCGCGGACTAAATGAGATCTAGTCCATCCCCTACAAAGCCCACTTACCCACTAAGAGGGGTAAAACAATATATGGAAAGGAGAATCCCATGTGGGACTAAAAAAAAATAGTACTTTTGTTGAATCATATTGTAAACAAATCTAACATTTTATACCCCTCTACAGATAGCTGATGTCTGGTCTTGTGGAGTTACTCTTTATGTAATGCTAGTGGGTGGATATCCTTTTGAGGATCCCGAGGAGCCCAAAAATTTCACGAAGACAGTTCAGGTTTTGCTTTGGTGCTTGTCATTTCATTTTATGGTTCCACTTCATATCATATGATACAAAGCAGCTGGTGAGACGATCTTTGTATTCCCTGTTCTCCAAGCAATCTCTTACCATATTTGAGTCGCTTGTAAATATAATATTTATGTGTATATGTGTATCTATTGTTAGGTGAGTGTGCTTACCTTGCTGTCTATTTTTTTTAGCATTGTATCAGGTTGTTTATATATATGTATATATATATTACAATCGAATACTATACTATCTTAACCCTGTTTCTTGTGCAAATTTTCATTTCGTTGAACAGAATTTATGATTTGCCTTTTGGTTTTTAAGTTTGAAAGTGTTAGTGTATGGACCTTCTATAATGACATGCTAATAATTCATCGACTGTATTATTTGGTTTTGTGTGGATCTAGTTCTCTCCTAGGATAGTAAAACGATTCAAACAGCTCGTGTTTGGCTTGCGCCGTCAAAGCTCGGTTTAAAGTTCGTTCCTGGGTTGTTCGGTACCGAGTTCGGTCGATTTTTTCTGTTTGAAGTGGTGTTCGAACTGAGTTTGACCGTAGGTCGTTCGACTCGGTTTTGTTCAAGAACGGACTTGATTTCTTAGGACTTTTTCTAGTATATATTATATTTTTTTATGGATTTGTATAAATTGTTTTAGAAATTTTACTCTTGTTTTGTTCTTTATATGATGGGTAAAGAGCATATCTTTAAGACTTGACAGTAAAAATGTGATGATTTATACAAGAAGTTTTTGTTCGGTCTTGGCTCGGATTAGGTTCGTGTTTGTTCGAGTTCGTGAGCTTAATCGAGTCAAGTTCGATCATTTCGAGTCTCTAATCGAACCGAATTCAAACACCATTTTTGAGCTCGACCGTAAATTTGGTTCGAATCAAACTCGTTTGATAGTTTAGTCGAACCGAGTTTGAACATAC
The DNA here is from genome assembly GCA_036927795.1 of Iris macrosiphon. NCBI lineage: Eukaryota > Viridiplantae > Streptophyta > Magnoliopsida > Asparagales > Iridaceae > Iris > Iris macrosiphon. Next base: position 169,166,211 of record JAYESA010000002.1, read on the forward strand.
TTTGTTCGAGGCCCTATTCTCTCCTCCTCGGAAATTTAAGTCACTCTAAACCTCGTTTGGTTGGCAGAAATGAAAAAAAAGGAAAATAATTCTTGCTCTCTTTTTTCCTAATTAGGAAATTGCAGGTTCCGTAAAGTTTAGCCAAAAAGTAGAGTGATTTTTTGAGATAGACCCTTGGGTGGGGGGTAACCATTTTCTTGTTTTAAAAAAAAAAAAAAAAAATTCACTTTTGCCAAACGATTGTTCTAATGTCTTAAAAAAAAAAAATCCAAGTCTCTCCACACCTATGGAGAAGAAGTTCAGCACATTGGAGAATGTACTAGTGAGCGGGACCAACCCCACTCATCTAAACCAACACAATAATCATGTAAATATTTACAATATTATAAATGATCTTTCTACTCTTTTTTCTAGGGTAATTTAACAATTTATAACATAGGCGCATAAAAATAAACACATCGCTATACTCATAACCAACTTTCTTTCCTGCAAAGCAAGGATTATATATATATATGGTTTTCGATTCAATCTCTGCAAAATAACACATTAGAGATCATATCGCATTATAAGCATCACATTTTATCATCAATGAGCATCGATGTTTGGTTCGTAAAATCAGAATGTTGGAAAAAAAAGTTATTAATTTTTTGTACTTGAATGCAAAAGTAAAGGAACTGAAAAGAAAAAATAGATATTTTAGCAAATGTTCCTAGTACAAATATAGAAACTAACATATACCTTCATTTATTTAAAAAACTAGCAAATGTTTCCATTATGACTAAAATAATATTAATTAGTGGGGGTATATCTTTTTTTTTTTTGAACCATTTTTCTTTGTGATATTTTAGCAAATGTCCCATTACAAATATAGAAACTAGCATATACCCTCACTTATTTAAAAAAACTAACAAATGCTCTCATTACTTTGTATACAATATTTAAAATTTTAAGATATACTCTCACTAATTAATATTATTTTACTCATAATGGAGAATTTGTTAGTTTTTTTTTAAATAAATAAAGGTATATGTTAGTTTCTATATTTGTAGTAGGAAAATTTGCTAAAATATTTTTTTTTCTTTTCTGTTCCTTTACTTTTGCATTTAAGTACAAAAAATTAATATATTTTTTTCTAAGATTCTGATTTTGCGAACCACAATTTTCTCCAAAGTTAAATTTGTCCGGAGAACTTGTTGGGAACGCAGTATGATTCGAATCGGAGTTGGCTTATGAGATGAGCTATTAGACTGGACCCATATATCTTAAAAGATAATTTTTATGTAAGGTCTGAACCAATTCCAATTATCTACACCTCATGATCCCACCTTTTATCCGGTGTGGGACTAAATTACCAACTCCATTGTCACCCTCCTTTTGAGCGCTCAACCGGAAACGAGATACAATCAAACAATCTCCACCTTAGCTCGTTTCTGCTAGCCGAACAACCTTAGCACATTCCGACTACCTTTTGTTCGTTCCCGCTAGCCGAGCACCCTTAGCACATCCGGACTACCTGGTCGTTCCCGCTAGCCGAACAACCTTAGCACACTCCGGCTACCTTTGTTCGTTTCCGCTAATCGAGTACCCAGGAGATCAAACATATTGTCATCTCGATCCGTTCGACCACATAATCAAACCTGATACGTTCATCCACGCCACCATTGTCTGCCAACCACAACGTCTTGCTCCACCTTGGACTCGTCAGATCCACCTTTAAAGCTAATTCGTGTAGTTGATGCTGCTACTCCACCTTGAGAAGAATCCGTATATCCATGAACATTCAGCATAATCTGTCTCGAACCAATTATAGTCGCTCAAATCAGTCCTGGAACCTTGGACTATGATATCACTTGTTGGGAACGCGGTGTGACCCGAATCAAAATTGGCCCATGAGATGCGATATTAGACTAGACCCATATGCTTTAAAGAAAATTCTCATGTAAGACTTGAACCAATCTCAATTGTCTATACCTCATGATTCCACCTCATATCCGATGTAGCAATAAATTACCAACTTCATTGTCATCCTTTTTTGAACGCTCAACCGAAAACGAGATATAATCCAACAGAACTAACCTCCATTTTCATTTGTTAAAAAATTAGCCAAAATTTCTCCAAATTTTTTCTTCATGTAGGTGCTACCGATCTAATTATTATCATTATGTTTTCCTAATTTTCGTTCCATGATAGTACCATAAAAAAATATTCATAATGAAGACAGTTGGCCCAAATGTATATAATATAGTGTGTCCAAAAATTTCGAACCTTATGCTGAATTTCATACGTTAAGTCAAGGTTTAAAAAAAAAAAAAAAAAAAACACTGTCCATCGATATTTATTATTGATTATTGTCTATAGTTCCTCGTTATTCTACAAGTTCACAACGCAAATATTAACTATAATACAAATAAAACAAAACAAAACATCATCATCTACATTTCACTATTTGTGTAGTCATCTTTGCTGCTTAATTTCGTCACATTGAATATAAATATAGATAAATTGATAGTCATTAGCATAAATAAACAGTTAGCTCCACTTCAAAGTGAAAATTGAATATTGGAGATAAATTTGTTCTTTATTTACTTATAAAATCTTATTTTTATTGTTCTAGTCTTTTCCATATGCATACTTGAAAAGATATATTTTTCGATATTATGAATAAATCTATTTATTAAACAATCATAGCTAACTGTTGGTCCATTTGGTAAATTGGTTGGGTTTCCATTTAGATAGATTAATTTAAGAGAAATTTTTAATTTTTTTTTACCATATTTAATGGTGTATTCTACAATTTTTCAATAGTGTACATGTTCTTCTACTTTTGACGGAATCCGTCCAGCCATAACGATCAATCCAAGAAAGAAATTTTTTTTGACGAAAATATCCTTTTCTATTTTTTTCTTTTTCTTCCCTCTCATCCTCCCCCTCCCCTCCTTCCCCCGCGGACATGCCTCCACCTCCGTCGCTGCTCCCACCCCCCCCACCACCCCGCTCACTCCTGCTCCTCGCCACCGTCCAGGTTCAGTTCTAACGTAAACGTGATTCGAAATTGATTCGTTCACGCCCTAAATACACAAAAGACATAAAAAGAAAATAGTAGAAAATTATAAGTTGTGGTGGATCTCGAAATAAAAATTTTAAAATACCAAAATATAAGTAACTAAGAAATTGAATTACAATTTTTTTTTTGAAATGGCTCGATTCTTATTTTGTGTGTGCGCGCGCGCACGTGTATACATTAATATATTTTTTTAAAAAAAATAGACAAGATAGTAAAAACTAAATCGGACAAAAGTTTTTTTTTTTTTTAATTTCGGCATAACGTTCGGAACTTTTAAGCACACTGCATTGTATGTCTTTTGGACCCACTGTTCCCAACTTCCACCATTTATAAATGGAAGAAATAATACGTCCCCGTAATTTGATCCAATGGTCTTCTGCCATCCAGTCGGGTTCTTATTTCTCTTTTCGGTAAACACATAGACCATTCATGTTCGGTAAATGAGACAAAAGTTATTCCTCCCATATACAAATAAATAAGGTTAATTATAAGGGCACTACACTTTTTACTTGGGGGCTAGCCCATTGAAAATTTATAAAAAATTACAAGTTTGCCATCCTAAAAGTTAGTTGGGGCTAGCCCAAATATTTATCATAGATAATTACAAGTTTGCCACTCCCAAACTCGGGACTGTTATAATTAGGACTGGCAAAATTTTGACAGTCCTACCACTTGGATGGACTGTCAAAATTTTGACAGTCCTACAAATTGTTAGGACTGTCAAAATTTTGACAGTCCACGACTGTCAAAATTTTGACAGTCCTAATTTTAACCCACTGAAAATTTTATATAAAATTAGGACTGTCAGGATTTTGACAGTCCCACAAACAATGAGAACTGTAAAAATTTTGACAGTCCTCATTTTAATTGTCAGGATTTTTTTTTTAGGTTTTTTTCTATTTAGTTAGTTTTGGATTTTAATTTTTTTATTTAGTTTAACATACAAAATAAAATATGTTATCATTGAACCCAAAAAAAAAAAAATCTACCGTACGAATATTACGTCTGCCGTCGATCAGACTTCGAACGGCCATAACTATTTGTTTTCAAATCGTTTTTGGTCACACAATAGGTCGATTTGTATGTTTTCGACGAGAGTAACACAATTCGTGTAGAGAGAATTTTCATCCGAAGTAAGACGTACATATTACAGACAAAAATATAAAATATAAAACTTTAAAGTATCATAACTTTTGACTGGGAGATCGAAACAAGCTCCAGTTTGTGCCAAAATGACCGTATGGAAAAGTACTTCGGGATAAACTGTTTCACCGTTTGACGGACTTCCCAAATTTTTAGAATCGCAAAAAAATGATGTTTCGACCTCCAAATTTTACTTTTGGTAATTTTTTTTTGTTTACAAAATATTTAATGTACCAATAATAAATTTACTATTTTAAATAACAGAATACTTTAACAAATTTTAAGGATAGAAATTTTAAGGATATTTTGAAATTGGCCCCCCCAACAATTAACAAAAAAATTAACAGAAATTTTTTTTTATGACTGTCAAAATTTTGACAGTCCTACCAATGGGAAGGACTGTCAAAATTTTGACAGTCCTAAAAATTCAACATATATTTTTAGGACTGTCCTACCAATTGGAAGGACTGTCAAAATTTTGACAGTCCTAAAAATCAACATATATGTCAAATTTTGACAGTCAAAATTTTTATATCATGATTTTTAGACTGTCGACTGTCAATGTCAAAAAATTTAGGACTGTCAAAATTTTGACAGTCCTACCAATTGGTAGGACTGTCAAAATTTTGACAGTCCTAAAAATTCAACATACATTTTTAGGACTGTCAAAATTTTGACAGTCCTTCCAATTGGTAGGACTGTCAAAAGTTTGACAGTCCTAAAAATATATGTTGAATTTTTAGGACTGTCAAAATTTTGACAGTACTTCCAATTGGTAGGACTGTCAAAATTTTGACAGTCCTAAAAATCAACATATATGTCAAATTTTGACAGTTCTTCTATTTTTGCGGCGACGGCGACGACGACGGGAGGCGGCGACGGGAGGCTGCGGTGGAGGACGGGGGAGGAGACGGAGGAGGACGGCGGGAGGGGGGAGGGCTCCGGTGGGGTGGGGAGGGTTTGGGAGGGTTTGGGAAGAAGGGTTTCAAAGTGGGCTAGTATGAGTAAACTAATGGGCTAGTGTGAGTAAACTTTGCTCATTAATGGACTAGCCCCAATCCTGGACTAACCCCAAGTAAAAAGTGTAGTGCCCTTATCAACAACCATAAATAAATGAACCACAAACTACAACATATAGAATACCCAATAGGTCTACCAATACCAAATTATAATATCTTTTAGTTTTATAAAGGAAAAAAATGGTGATTAAAATAAGTTGAAATTCAACATTTTCGTTGAAAAATTCTAATATTAAACTCTAGTTCTTAAACCTAGGTATCCAAATATGAACAAATTAATGATGGGATGATAGCATCAAGGTATGGAAGAAAGCATTATATTTCGTAGAATGCGGAGAATGGAATCCGACCTTAGCTCAGTTGGTAGAGCGGAGGACTGTAGTATGGAGCAGATTAATCCTTAGGTCGCTGGTTCGAATCCGGCAGGTCGGAACTTTAATTTATTTATAGCACTTATTCTTTTTACCTATGCAAAGTTTTGAAGTCTTTAAATTTCATAATTCTTCTAAATATCCTATTTATTTAGTTTTAATCAATTCAAAGATCCCAATAGATATATAATTAAAATGTCAACATAGATACATCTTAATAAAAAGATCTAAGAGCATTCACAGTTTTCAATACTACATTTTGACTTTAGTAAAATTTTGTAGCACTTGAATGCTGTAGTGGACACTTGTTTATACTTGAAAATTATTAGAGAGCCAAGAGACACTCCAGATTTAGAGCGTGTCCTAGCTCATCTACATTAATTCATTGGCCCACCAAACTTAATCGTTATTACCAAACATGGAAAAAAAAAATAAAGAGGGAAAAGAGAGAAAAAAATCTTACCAAACAAGGAAGAAAAATAAAGAAGAAAAGTAGGAAGAAAGTTAATTTGGAGTATTTGTTTGGAGTGTATCATTGTGTGACAATATCAAGGAGACACTCTAAAAGTAGTATTTTACACAATTTTTAATAATTTAAAATATGTGTTTGGAGTGCCTCTACAGTGGATGTTCTAACTCGCGTATTTCTAGCACACTTTATAAAAAATGACAGTGAGTGTAACTAAAGAGACGGAAAAGTATGAAAGGACGGTAAGTGTCACAAAAAAAGGATTATGAGTGTCAGAGAAAGGACGGGTAAGTGTCAAAAAAAAAGGAGTGAGTGTCAGGGTGAAGACGGTTAGATCTTATGTTTTCACGAAGTGATAAATATTAATTTGCTTCAATTGGGATTAAAAGCGCCAATACCACGCTCTGGGAACCCATGCGTGAGGAGGTGAGTATGTCAGCTGAACAAATATCAATCTTTATAACTTTTGACAAAAAATACAAGTTTGATAAGATGCCAATCCACCTGAAGATAACAAACAAATCTACTACGAATGCCAAAATAAATCAAACAACTTATATGTTGGGTAACTATGTCACATGGGCAAATCTCAATATTTGTAACTTCCTGTCACTACCATAATTTCAGACTAGGGATATTTGGTCTTTTCAAATTTATTTATTTAATGTGCTAGTTATATATTTAATTAATGTATTATTTAATTATTGTTAGAATGCTATATTAATTATTTGACTTGTGTTAGTGGACCTAAGTAGACTTGTCATGAACCATGGACGAATATTAAGTTAGACCCAATAATTAGTTACCCTTTGATTAGTTAGTGATTTAATTAAACATCCACTAGGAGTAGAAGCTTCCCTCCTAATTAAATCCCTTTATGACAACCCAATAGGGGTATTATTATCTTTGTACAATTACTTGGAGAGGGGGCTAGTGGCCTGCCTATAGAGAGGGGGAGAAAATTCTCTCTCCTCCTTATTTCATCTCATTTCACCCCAATTTAGATCCCCAATTGTGTTTTTTCCCCAAATTGATTCATCCCTCCATAAAATTTATCCAATTCACTCTCATTCCCTTCCAATTACATCATCTAAGGAGCATTGGAGCTTGAATTGCAAGAAGCACTTGGAGAAGGAGCTATTGGATAGAACTTGTTGTCACGCACCATATTTTATGGCTCCACCAAGATCCGAAAAGCTTCCAGAATTCTGCACATGGAGGAATATAATTCAGCACATGGCAGAATACGCTTTCCAATCTAGAGGCTTCTTTTTTTAGTTATTTGGCAATAATAATGATGTAAGGAATATTCTTAAGATGTAGAATAATTTCTAGCATATTTTCGAGAATAATTCTTGGAATATTCTCATTCCAGAAGGTTCCTGAAAGCCCTTAAGGCAATATAAATAGGGGGGAGACTCATTTGCTCCTCACTACTTAAAACTTGTAAGCTTTTCCAAAATTAATAAAGAAGTCTTCAAGTTTCCATCTTGCTCCACTGTTCTCTATTTTCCTTAGCGAGCTAGCTAAGTTCGTGGTTGGAAAGGCTTGGACGAGTCTTCGAGGAGTAAGTTCGTGCGCCGCACGGGTCAAAGTGAACGAAAAATTACTAAGTCCGTGACAAGTGGTATCAGAGCGAAGATCGATCGAAGCCATGTCGACATCCGAGATCAGCGCCGACCAGCGTCCTACATCGCCCAAGAAGACAAACATGAGAGGCAGAAGCAAGGAGCCAACGTTAGAGCCGGACCTTGGTGATTTGATGTCCTGCTTGGAACTCTTGGAGCAAGACGTGATGGGTGTGGAGATGCATGTAAACACCCTGATTTTTAAATTTTAGTTATTTTTTTATTAATTATTATTTTAGAAATTTTTATTATTTTTAGTTAATTATAATAAATATTTTTTATGAATTTATATTTTTGTGTATTAAATTAATTATTAAAATAGTACAAAATTTATATTTTTGGGTGTATAATTAATAATAGAGTATTGTGTAATTTTTTTGAAATTTATTGGGCTAAAAAAACTATTTTTAAAATAGCTAAAATGTATTATTTTTAAATAAACCAACTCAAACCAACCTAAACCAACTAGGATCGGATCCTAACCGCTACCTGAACCCGCAACCTACTAACCCAAACTCAAACCCAAACTCATTCCCATTCTAGTAACAGAAAGTCTCCTCCCTTACTCTTCTGAAACAGGCCGAACCCCCTCCCTTCCCCTCCTTGTAACGTCCACCTCGACACCCTATAAAACCCCCAGCCTAGACGAACCTCACCACCATCATCTCCTATTCCACCACGACCAACCTCAACCTCCGAAGACCGTCGGACCGCCGTCGACGATCGCCGCAAGACCGACCGCCCAATTCCGAGCAAGCAGCGGGCAGCAAGGTACCCTACTTTCCACCTTTGTAACTCTTTGCACAGTTATCCAAATGTCGATCTGTCAAATCCTATGCGAAGACTACATGACCCTCTTGAACCCTGTAAAATTAGTTCGGTGTATCGTGTCCTGTGTCGGTCGTAATTCGTGACGCAAAACAGAAAAAGACCCAATTTTTAGTTCAGAAAACTCTCTCAAACACTCATGTTCATGGCCGTTTTTCTTCCAACCTAGTTAATATTTTTAAATTATACTTGAACAGTAATTTAGACAATATAAACTAGATTTAATCTCTTTAATTATTTTATTTTAATTTACTGTATGCTGTATTTTATTCGTGGTTGAAGTTGACCAAAAACTTGATTTTCTAAACTCGAAATTTCTCCAAACGGGGTGCGTCCTACTAAACGAGGCAATTTTTTCGTGTGCAAATTATATCAAAAGGTACGTATCATCAACATGGACTTGTGAGATTTTGCGAAAGTTGATTTGGATGTGCGTGCACACCGGAATCAACGCGTATCCGCCGAAAAGCCCCGTATCGACCTGTTTTGACACTTGACATAATTTCGTGTGTGCTTATCATTTTGCAACAAAACTTATGCCATCGGATTCGTAGCGTTATGCTGGTCCTGTGACCCAAGTTTGGTTTAATTCTAAGAACGTTGACGAAATCCCGTTTCATGGGCCCCACGGTTCTACTTGACGGGCAATTTCGTGACCGGCTTATAGAAATCCAGTTCTGGACGTTCCGATAGGTTCATATCATCGTTCTGGACTTGTAGACACTAAGTTTGATGAATTTGGAGAACTTTGTCTCTGGTACATTTTTCGGTGCGAAGTGGGCCACATGTGGATCTCGCTTTGACCAAAAACAGTCAATTCTGTCCCTGTGTTCAAATTAGACTTATGGGTAGTCAATTCTAGATATTTCATGTATTCTGAGAGAGATGGTAATATTTGTTTCAGCATCCGGAGGCGTACCTGAAGATTTCACTATTACAGGAGCAACTGAAGGAGTTCAGAACCTAGGCAAGTGTACCTTGCCAACTTGCAGTAGATCCTGTGACTTATTTGTTTAAGTTCTTTCTTTATATATATATATATTCTATGTGTAAACCCCCAGATTTTCAAAAATATTAAATTTGGATTTTTTACAATTTTCTGGAATTTTCTGGGAATTTTCTGTAATTAAAATCAGGGTTCTAATTATTAAATAATTTTTATTGTTAATAAATAATATTAAATTATTATGGAAATAATATTTTTGGGTGTAAAATGGAAAACTGGACTTAGGGTAATTTTTCTGGAATTTATTGGGCCCCGGACCTATTTTTAATCACCTTAAAACTATTTATTTATTTATTTATTTATTAATTAATTATTTTATTTACTTATTTATTTCCTAAACCCTAACCCATTAGCCCGCGGCCTAACTCGGCCCAGCCCGGCCCATTGGCCTACCGGGTCGGGTCGGGTCGGTCAGACCCGCTTCGCCCGACCCGTGACCCGCTTCGCCCACCCCGCACGAACCCGGTCACCCCCCCCCCAGATTCTCCCGCCGCTTCCGCCGCCTGCGCCGCCGCGCCACGCCGGCCACGCTCCCCCGCCCGCTCCGCGCAACCCTGCACCGGCCGCCGCTTCCCCCGCCTCACCCGGCCACCCTCTCCCCTATAAAACCCTCCTCCGGCCGCCCCCTCGAAACCCCAAACACCCCGCTCCGTCCACCGCCCTCCTCCTCCGCCACGCCACGCCACTCCCCGCCGACCTCCTCGTCGCGCCGCCGTGAGCCGCCCCAGCCTCCTCCTCCTTGTCCCCTCTCCTCCTCCTTCCTCCGCCCCCTCCGGCGCCCCGACAGAACCACGCCGAGCAGCAGCAGCCAACAGCAGCCAGCAGCGGCCGCCTCCGGCAGCCGCCGCCCGTGGCCACGCGCCCCCGTTTAGCCCCGGCCGGCCTCCCCCGCCGCCGTGCCGCCCCGAGACGCCGTCCTCCGCCTGGGAACCCCTGAACCCTAACCCTAGTTCTCCCTGTGTGTCGGACACGTGTCGGACACGTGTCGGACACGAGATAATTCGGGTTTTCGGACCCTGTTCAGGTACTCATATCTTTCTCCTCGCTGCCCCATTTTCAATTCTGTAAATTGCGTTGTGAAGCCTGTATGACCCTCTCGGTGTCCGGACAAACCGTTCGGGGCATCGCGTCCTGTGGTGATCGCACACCGCGATCCAAAAACAGGAAAAATATCGACCCAAAATTGCCGTTTTTGTCCTTGTCTTCAAATTGGACTCAAAGACAGGCGTTTCTAGCTATTTGATATCTTCTGAGCATGATGGTAATATTTATTTCAGCATCTGGACACATTTCTAGAAATTTCCCGAGGACAAAACTGTAATTGGATCCAAACATCAGGCAAGTACCTGCACTTCAAGTTTATTCTTTATATTGTGATAATTAATTCCTTGCTCTACTAGTACCATTGGATGTTTACACGAAGTGTTAGAATCTGGACTTCATGTCTTGAATACTGGAGTTCATGTCTTGTTTTTCATGTCGGGTGGGAGAATACTAAAAGGCATGTAGTTTACCCTTCCCCGTGCCGTGTTAATAGCTGTTGGTACACGACTGTCCATCAGCCGGATCTCGATTATCTTGTTTAATAGCCGTCTATGACGGCCGGATTAGCCTTATAAACCCCTACATGCCAACTAGGTATTCTAAAATAAACACAAGTTCACACACATAGATTATTGTCTCGTTGCAGTTCCTGTTGTCTTATTGTAGTTTCATTTTCCTGTCTCATATTGTTCCTGTTTACTCATATTCCTGTTTATAGCATTAACTCTTAGTTATTGTTGCTTCTTTTATGCATATTCTCAATATGATACTTGCCAGTTCTCTTCTACTTGTCATAAATATTTAGTTTAATCTTTGTTGTGCATTGTGTACTTTGCTCCTTTCCTGACTGGATTCGTTGATTTAGGCGATGATGAGGATTATGTCCCCACCTATTATGGCCCCTATGAGGTAGCAGGTGATACTGTTGAGGAGCCTGTTCCTACTCAGGAGACTACTTCTGAGGAGTAGTTAGCAGTTAGTTATTCATTTTCTTTCAGCACAGCAATCGGGTTTGTCCCCGATTTATCTTCTGGATTCTGTATTAAACTATGGATTCGGTTGTCACAATTTATCTTATGAAATCTTATCATTTTTATTTCCCTGTCATTTTCCTTGTCTATTTACTTTCTTGTGGATGAGCTAGAGTTTAAATTACCTGTGAATATGATCTAGACAGCGTACTACCGCCGACACTGCAGCGTAGGCTGGACGTACCCACGCACTCGTGCCCGAATTTCTGGGTGCGGGTCGTGACACGTTTTTGTGGTGGCCCATGCAGGTCAACGACTAAATTGTTCGGTTTCAACTTCGGGACCGAACAGGCCTGCAATAAGATAAGGATAAGTTTAGGATCTCATCCACTTGCTTGAATCGTTCTTGACATCTATCTCGAATTTGAATTGATTCCTTGACTTGCATCCTGCCTTGATTCCTGTGCGCCCCTTATCGTTTATTTTGGATGCAGAGTAATGGACCTATCAGCAAGCGACGAGATTCCTACAAGGTCACCACGGGATGCTCTACCAGCACCCGAAACGAGACCACCCTTGGTACCACAAGCAGCACTCTCCCAGCAAGCCCAGCAACAGCAGAGGGCACCACCTCAGGGACGCGGACAAGCTTACGCGATGACCGTGGAGTACGCGCAGACTCTTAGAGTAGCTAATGCGCGTAGGTGTTTCGTAGATACCTTTTCTAGTATTGTTTAGCTCGTGCCTATTGGTTCGTGACCTCAGCCCCAACCTAGTAATTTTGAACTTGCTAATAACCTGATATGCTTTTATATTAGATTGTAGAGTCTTTTGTTATTGTGCTTATTGTGTGTTGTTTGTGAACTTAAATAATTTTTACCTCCTTTCATCATCATCTAGCGCACTTAATTTTGCTGTACTTGACTTATGCTGCTATTCTATAGCCTAGTTTTGCAAGCTTACTCTTTATCGAGCTTGTTCATGACAAGTGTATTATTGGGGAGGCCCATAATAATACATCTCAGAATTAGTGTATTACGGTCTGATCAACCATAGTGCGCTTGATTCGCCCTTCGAAATAATACTTTACGTGGATTGAGATATGCAGTGATTAGTAGACTTACCCTCTAAATATGTCCGAGCATATCGTATCAGTTACATAACTGTACTATACGAGCATGCGAACAAATGACTACCAGAATAGAATTTCAGTCCACAACTGCTTGACAATTCCCATTTGAATTCTTTAAACGTCTTGATCCCGATACTTCTATTCTATTACCCCTTGAACTCTTTATTATTGATCTTCGTCTTCCCTTATTTCGGAAAGACGGAATCTTGTGCTTGGTATAAGTTTGATATATAGATAGTACTAGATATACCCCCACAGACTGGTCGCATTGACGATGACCCTTTATACATGATTAAGGGAATACCATAGGTGATGTGTTTGGTGTTAAAGACTTAAGGATTCAATACCATGATTAAATAAGTTGGGACATAGCTTTACTAGTTGTATAGCCTTAGAGGATAGATGGGTAAATTCTAAGTTGGGTAGAGACCGTAATGTTCACTTGAGAGGAATCCTTTAGACTGCAATCAAGTGAGATTGGATAGAGAGAACCTAACCCTATTTTAATTTCGAGGACGAAATTTTTATAAATTGGGTATATTGTAAACCCCCAGATTTTCAAAAATATTAAATTTGGATTTTTCACAATTTTCTAGAATTTTCTGGGAATTTTCTGTAATTAAAATCAGGGTTCTAATTATTAAATAATTTTTATTGTTAATAAATAATATTAAATTATTATGAAAATAATATTTTTGGGTGTAAAATGAAAAACTGGACGTAGGGTAATTTTTCTGGAATTTATTGGGCCCCGGACCTATTTTTAATCGCCTTAAAACTATTTATTTATTTATTTATTTATTTATTTATTTATTAATTATTTTATTTACTTATTTATTTCCTAAACCCTAACCCATTAGCCCGCGGCCTAACTCGGCCCAGCCCGGCCCATTGGCCTACCGGGTCGGGTCGGGTCGGTCAGACCCGCGAGCCCGACCCGCGACCCGCTTCGCCCACCCCGCACGAACCCGGTCACCCCCCCCCCCCCCGATTCTCCCGCCGCTTCCGCCGCCTGCACCGCCGCGCCACGCCGGCCACGCTCCCCCGCCCGCTCCGCGCAACCCCGCACCGGCCGCCGCTTCCCCCGCCTCACCCGGCCACCCTCTCCCCTATAAAACCCTCCTCCGACCGCCCCCTCGAAACCCCAAACACCCCGCTCCGTCCACCGCCCTCCTCCTCCGCCACGCCACGCCACTCCCCGCCGACCTCCTCGCCGCGCCACCGTGAGCCGCCCCAGCCTCCTCCTCCTTCTCCCCTCTCCTCCTCCTTCCTCCGCCCCCTCCGGCGCCCCGACAGAACCCCGCCGAGCAGCAGCAGCCAACAGCAGCCAACAGCGGCAGCCGCCGCCCGCGGCCACGCGCCCCCGTTTAGCCCCGGCCGGCCTCCCCCGCCGCCGTGCCGCCCCGAGACGCCGTCCTCCGCCTGGGAACCCCTGAACCCTAACCCTAGTTCTCCCTGTGTGTCGGACACGTGTCGGACACGTGTCGGACACGAGATAATTCGGGTTTTCGGACCCTGTTCAGGTACTCATATCTTTCTCCTCGCTGTCCCGTTTTCAATTCCGTAAATTGCGTTGTGAAGCCTGTATGACCCTCTCGGTGCCCGGATAAACCGCTCGGGACATCGCGTCCTGTGGTGATCGCACACCGCGATCCAAAAACAGGAAAAACATCGACCCGAAATTGCCGTTTTTGTCCTTGTCTTCAAATTGGACTCAAAGACAGGCGTTTCTAGCTATTTGATATCTTCTGAGCATGATGGTAATATTTATTTCAGCATCTGGACACATTTCTGGAAATTTCCCGAGGACAAAACTGTAATTGGATCCAAACATCAGGCAAGTACCTGCACTTCAAGTTTATTCTTTATATTGTGATAATTAATTCCTTGCTCTACTAGTACCATTGGATGTTTACACGAAGTGTTAGAATCTGGACTTCATGTCTTGAATACTGGAGTTCATGTCTTGTTTTTCATGTCGGGTGGGAGAATACTAAAAGGCATGTAGTTTACCCTTCCCCGTGCCGTGTTAATAGCTGTTGGTACACGACTGTCCATCAGCCGGATCTCGATTATCTTGTTTAATAGCCGTCTATGACGGCCGGATTAGCCTTATAAACCCCTACATGCCAAGTAGGTATTCTAAAATAAACACAAGTTCACACACATAGATTCTTGTCTCGTTGCAGTTCCTGTTGTCTTATTGTAGTTTCATTTTCCTGTCTCATATTGTTCCTGTTTACTCATATTCCTGTTTATAGCATTAACTCTTAGTTATTGTTGCTTCTTTTATGCATATTCTCAATATGATACTTGCCAGTTCTCTTCTACTTGTCATAAATATTTAGTTTAATCTTTGTTGTGCATTGTATACTTTGCTCCTTTCCTGACTGGATCCGTTGATTTAGGCGATGATGAGGATTATGCCCCCACCTATTATGGCCCCTATGAGGTAGCAGGTGATACTGTTGAGGAGCCTGTTCCTACTTAGGAGACTACTTCTGAGGAGTAGTTAGCAGTTAGTTATTCATTTTCTTTCAGCACAGCAATCGGGTTTGTCCCCGATTTATCTTCTGGATTCTGTATTAAACTATGGATTTGGTTGTCATAATTACCTTATGAAATCTTATCATTTCTATTTCCCTGTCATTTTCCTTGTCTATTTACTTTATTGTGGATGAGCTAGAGTTTAAATTACCTGTGAATATGATCTAGACAGCGTACTACCGCCGACACTGCGGCGTAGGCTGGACGTACCCACGCACTCGTGCTCGAATTTCCGGGTGCGGGTCGTGACACTATGATATATCTGTTCAACCTAGGACCGTGAGACGTTGCTTAACGTCCGAACAAGATTCGGTTGTCGACGCCGTACGCGGAGTCGTGTAACGTCACTTAGAGAGTTGATTCCACGATCCTATATTTTTACGTACTTGCTTTACCAAGTACGTCATACCATAGGACACTTGGCACTATTCGTATGACAGAATTTTTCCTGAGTTATTCATGGTAATTTTGTATAGGTTTACAGGATTCATGACATAAGACTTGCATATACATATATATCATTATGACTCGCTGTACTAGATAGAGGTCATGATCTTGCGTGTTATGGATATGAGACGTGACGTTACATTGGGTGGGAAGAGACACACAGGCTACAGGCTGATTATATATATACTTATGTTACTGGAGAGTGCCTTAGTCTCTCTACCAGAGCTTTGGCACATGTACTAGCCCTTCGTGATATTACTTGCTGCTACCGGCTCCCCGACACAGAGCTTGTAGTGGTCTCAACCTGAGTACTAGTGATGCTCTCAACTTACATTTCACATAGTTGGTTATATAGCTTGCCCCGTGGATCTATTTTTATATACTGTATTTTATTTGGCTTGAGTTATTCTTGTACCTTGCTATGTCCCCTGAGGACCTGGATCCGGATTATGTCCCCAGGTACAGCAGAGGAGGAATACCCCAAGATATACGGGACATGAGCTGACGTTGGAGCAGTACTGACACCAGAGGACGAGGTTGTGCCAGAAGATTTTTTCCTGAGTATTCTGTTACATACTCAGTTATTTCTGCTTCCAGTTATTCTATATCTTGACTCTTGGATTATTATATTAACTTATGATCGGGTTGTTCCCCGAGACATTTTTATTGGAATTTGTTGATGGACTATATTTCTTTATATTGATTAGTTTATCATATTGAATTGTGTTTACTTCTGTGGATGAGATTAGAATTAGACTGTGACATGTATCGTAGACCATTATATTTATTACAGCTTAAGTACACTCTAACGGGTCCATTAAATTGGGTTTGCCCATTGGAGTTGTGATGCTGGCCATTGTCACGTGGCTAGTCCCTCGATATTTGGGACTGGGCCGTGACATAGTTTTTGTGGTGGCCCATGCAGGTCTACGACTATGTTGTTTCGATTTCAACTAAGGAACCGAGCAAGCCTACGATTAGGATAGGATAAATAATAGGATCTCATCCACTTGATTGATTCGTTCTTGACCTCTATATCGAATTCAAAATAATTTCTTGACTTGTATCTTGGTTTGATTCCTCTGTGTGCCTCTCATAGTTAACTTTGGATGCAGAGTAATGGATCCACGAGCCAGCAACGAGACTCCCGCAGGTACACCACAAGGTGCTGTGGTCACCTACGACGGTGGAGTGACACCATTGGGTGGAGATCCCTCCACTCAACAAAGCAATCAAGCAGATCAGCACGTCTCAAGGTTTCGACGAGACGAAATTCTACCACCACCGCAGTTTACTCTCCCGATGCCTATTTTTTAGCAGGACAGCCTATAGACGGACAACAGATGTTCCAAATATTCTACGCAATGATGCAAGCCCAACAATTGGTTCATCAAGAGGCTCAGCGTCAAGAGGCAAAGAACCTGAGAAACAGTATAGTGACCGCATTGGAGCAGGCGAACCCACCAGCTAGACGTCCATCGACGGGATCTATCACTGATTTCCGCCAGCTGAAGCCCCGTACCTTTTCAGGCAAGGAGGAGCCCACTGAAGTTCATGAGTGGCTCACAACTACTCAACACCAATTAGAAGTAGCTGAGCTTTCGAGGGAGCGTTGGATGACTGCCGTCAGAATGCAGTTGACGGGCAATGCACATCACTGGTGGCTATCTGAGGAGAGACGGCTCGGACCAGACCGAGTCACTTGGGAGGAGTTCTCTATACTCTTTCAAGAGATGTGCATTCCATCTATTGCTCGATCAAAACTTCAGGACAAGTTTAATCGCCTCACTCAAGGCAACATGACCGTAGAATAGTACAATGCGGAGTTCATCTGTTTGAACCGCTTCGCACCTACACTAATTCCGACAGAAGAAGAGAAGGCTGAGAAATTCTTTGACGGACTAAACTTTGAGCTACAGAGACAGATTGGCTCTGTCGCACCTACTTCTTATACGGACGTCCTTGCTGTAGCTCGATGTATGGAACGCGTCATCAGGAGAGAGTCCAGCCAGAAGCGGCCGCATACACTAGCACCAGACCGAGCGTAGAAGGGAGGAGATGCAAAGCGACCATAGATGAATCCATCACCGTGAGCATTTACACCACTAGCACTAGTCCTTCCTACTTGTTACTACTGTGGCAAGGTAGGCCATATTGAGAAGAAATGCAGACGCAAATGGAAATTATGTTTAGCTTGCGGATCCAGCCAGCATTCAGCCAGGGATTACTCTGAGCGTCGAGAAGGAGCATTGATGGTACACCGACAGGCTTTACCAGCACCGAGACCAGTCCAGCAGCCACATAGACCAGATTATCTAGCACTAGGAGCACCACAGACGAAAGTTGGAGGAGTTAGACCATCAACACCGGCGGGATATCAGCTGAGGCCACCCTTGGCACCATAGGCAGCACTCTTCCAGCAGGCCCAACAACAGCAGAGGGCACTACCACAGGGACGTGGACATGCTTTT
Organism: Iris macrosiphon; assembly: GCA_036927795.1. Classification (NCBI taxonomy): domain Eukaryota; kingdom Viridiplantae; phylum Streptophyta; class Magnoliopsida; order Asparagales; family Iridaceae; genus Iris; species Iris macrosiphon. Next base: position 169,184,351 of record JAYESA010000002.1, read on the forward strand.
GCAATGACAGTAGAGAAGGCACAGACTCGATGAGTAGCGAATATGAGTAAGATTTAGTTTTATCATAACTAGTTATATTTCTAGTAATACTTTAGCATGTGCCTGTTAGTTCCATCCCCTAGCCTAAACCTAGTATTATGTTAGCATGACCTTGTTAGTCTAGATTAGTAAGATGTCAGTGCTACCCAAGTTTTTATTTCTTCCCTGCGTGTTGATCTGTTCTTATAGTTTTTATTTCTTCTGCTTGAACAATACCCTCACCCTTCCACTTGATTTCTCCTTTTTCATGGTTCCTTATTGTCACGCCCCAGTCCCAAAATATACGGAACTAGGCCACGTGGCATTGGCCAGCTGACACGTCACTAAGGGAATACCTAATTTAATGGACCCAAAGTGATGTGCTACGCTGTCCTAAAATACTACAAGTCTAATTACAGGTAATTCTATCTCATCCACAATAATAACAGAGAAAGTGCTGAATATATAGATGCTAAATCTGAAATGTCATATACAACCCAGATAAAGTCAGGTGGGAACAATCCCACTACAAAAAGGTAAGCAGAAGTGAAATAAGATAAACTAGCACAACATCCTCAAAATATGTAGCTCCAACTCCAGGGTACTCAGGTAGACTCTGACGGCATCTCCTCTAACTCCATCTCAAGGGCATGTCCAGACTCCTGTCCAGGTCCAGGTACTGTGGGGTGGAATGTCTCAGCTAAACCTGGCAGGAAACCAGGTCCTCAGAGGGACGTAACAAGATACAGAAAAATAACATGCCATGTATGTAAATACTGAATAAATAAATACAGGGTGCTAACCATCTAAGTGAAATGCAATTTGAGACAACCTAGTACGTATGGGAATTGTGTGGCTAGACATATGCTGACGTAATTCGCCAATCTGTAGTGACTGGCTAGTATATGCCACATATGCCCCCGTTCAAGGGCACTATACAATTTGCCATCTACGATGAGTATGGTCACATGAATATATATATATAACATCCGTATCACTCCGTCGAGTGCGGCACATGATAAAGAGGTGGGTGTCCCATACGTATTTTAGTCGTTCTCCCCGCCCAATGTAACTAAATGTCAAGTCGTACATTTTCTAATCCGTGATGCGGGTCACACGTACTGGTAGCTAATCAAATACGCAGCTCGCATCCCAATATACATTGCAACCATGTTGCGTGTTCCCGTGATAGGTTCTAGGAGAATATTAGAATACTCTCAAAATTGTCGGTGAGTCTGTAATATTATGTTAAATGTCAACATATCAGCTGACTGTACCCAAGGCAGTCTCAGATAATCATGGTATATGAAATACAGAAATAAGAGCATATAATATTATTGAGAATTTAAATAGTAACTTGGCAAGGTATACTTGCCTACTCCCTGATAGTACTGAAAACCTGATCTCACAGTCAGGGTTGAGGGTGCTTGTGACAAGGGGTCACTGGCTGTGCTGGAGCTGGTTTCTGTTAAAACAGACATGGTTTGTGAATATCATGGCTGTGATATAAAGTATATATATATACTTATATACACATATAATATAGATATATATATATAGTATGTATATATATAGATATAATATATATAGCAGTATATATAATATATAAAGAACAGAAAAGTGCAGGTAAATAGTAGCAGGGTATATCCACTGCTATATATATAATATTATCAGGGTGTATCCACTGATATATAATAATAATATAATAGTCAGGGTATATCCACTGATATATATAATATAATAAAATGAAATGACAGTACAGAAAGTAAATACATATATAATATCAGGGTATATCCACTGATGTATATATATATAGGTAAATTGAAAAGACAGTGCAGAAATTTAATACGTATATAAATGCTGTACTATTCAGCAATTATAATATAAATATTATCAGGGTCTATATGTGACCACTGTTTTATATAATAAATTAAAGACAGTGCGAGAATTGTAAATGTATATATATATATGTAGGCTGTAATATCCAGCACAGTATAATATATAATATTATATATAGATATATGTAATAAATTGAAATGACATTGCAAGAATTGAAATTATAATATATACAAGCTGTATCATCCAGCTGGATATTAATATATATATACATATAGATAATATATATATATATATAGATATATATATATATATATATATATATATATATATATATATATATATATATATATAATATAAGTGCAGGAAATAAATGCAGAAAAATAAATAAACTAAAATGCATAGAAGTATATATATCATATAAATATATGTATACACATATATTTATATATTACATATATATATAATTAAAACAGAATTAAATACATATATACATATTAGTAATTATAATATTTATATAACATATATAAATAGACATATACATATACATATATACATATACATATATACATATATATAGTAAGTATATAGTAGTAAATACATTATAATATACTGTATAATAACAGTATATAATACATATATATATATTATAATATAATATATATTTAGATATACATATAAATACATAGTAATATACATATATATATACATATATATACATATACATATACATATAGGAATATATGTATATTTACATATATATTAGGGTTTAGGGATATACCCTCTGACAGGGGGGCCCTAGGGGTCGTCGGCGGCGAGTGGACGGCGGCGGAGTCGGCCGGAGGCGGCCGGAGGAGCGGGAACAGCAGCAGTAGCTGCTAGCAGCAGCAGCAGCAGCAGCTGAGTGCGGGGGCTGCCGGCGGCGGAGGAGAGGCGGAGGTGGCCGGGCAGGGTGGAGAAACGGTGGAGGGAAGGGAGGCGGTCAGGTTGGTGGTGGTGGCGGAGGTCCACGACGGCGGTGGTGGAGGCTGGAGGCCGGCGGAGGTGGGGGTGACAGTTAGGGTTAGGGGTGGCCGAGGGTGCTGTGAAGGCTGTCGACGGCGGAGGAGACGTCGTGGGGCGGCGAGGAAGTGGGGGTCGGGTAGAGGAAAGCAGGGCGAGTCGAGTGGGGGTGGTGGTGGCGGAGCACGGTGGCGGAGGGTGGCGCAGGGGGTGGTCGGGAGTGGTGGTGTTGGCTGTGGTGGTGTTGGAGAAGAGAGGTTGCAGGGGCTGCTCACGGTGGAGCAGGGCGCCGGAGATGGTGGAGCTTGGCCGGAGGGGAGAGGGGGTCAGGGCGGAGGCTTCGCCGGAGTTGGGCGGCCGGCGGTGGCGGAGAGAGGTGGCTGTGGGGGTTTGAAGAGAGGGGGGGGGGTCGGGTTTTATAGGAGTTGTAGGCAATGGCAGTTTAGTAAATAAGTAAAAGTTTTGGGTATTTTAGTAATTTTGTAATTTAGGATATTTTCTAATAGATTTTTCTGGATAATAATGCCACATGTAGGTGTTAGGTTGTCTAGCCAATGAGGTTATGCCACCTCATATACATTTTTGCATAAAAACCCTTGACTTTTCACAATTTGCATAAAAGTCCAAAAATTGGGAAATTGCGCAATTATACAATTTGTCTGGAAAATCACTTGGTTCTAAAAATTACTAAAATTCACAGAATTGAGGGGAAATGCTGGGGAGATGTCCTGGGCTGTGGGAAGAAGCCTGGGCAGGGTCAGGGTCTGATTCTTTGTGTGATACGGGTAACCGTATTTATTATTTAATAAATACTGCGCACGATGTTTACTAATTATTTAGAGGCAGGTAGGATCATAATTTTTCTACGGTGTCAATACGATAATTGAAGTATAATTAGAGTAGAATATTATCGTATTTTTGGTTGAGCAAACAGGTGCCTACTGGTCCTCAAATTTCTAAGGGTACAGAGATGGGTAAAGAGCAGAAATTAAAATAGGAAATAAATACGTACGTTTGTAACGATATTTGTGCGACTAAAACGAAGCATCAAACAAGGTTTCTGGGAGTTGCTAAAAATACAGAAAATTAGTCTAGCAAGTTTAGGGCAGGGATGTGAAATTTGTGTAGGGTTAACAGCTAGTGTGATGCCCTAATTTATTGTGTAATAAACATGTGCACACTCAATAGATTATATAAATAAATTTTTTAAAAAGTTGCACTAATTCTAATTAGTCTAAAATAATCATAAATTACTGAAATCTGGTCGAGGGAGTTTACACTTATCCTTTGTGTTGTGCTTCAACAAACATGTCTTGCAACCATATCATCTCTTCTGGAGCAAACATTTTCTTGACCGGTTATGTTTCGTTTTCTTAATTGCGAGAACGCAATTCTTTTAAGGTGGGTAGATTGTAAACACCCTGATTTTTAAAATTTAGTTAAATTTTTTTATTAATTATTATTTTAGAAATTTTAATTATTTTTTGTTAATTATAATAAATATTTTTCATGGATTTATATTTTTGTGTATTAAATTAATTATTAAAATAGTGCAAAAATTATATTTTTGGTGTATAATTAATAATAGAGTATTGTGTAATTTTTTTGGAATTTATTAGACTCAAAAACTATTTTTAAAATAGCTAAAATGTATTGTGTTTTAAATAAACCAACTCAAACCAACCTAAACCAACTAGGATCGGATCATAACCACTACCCGAACCCGCAACCCACTAACCCAAACCCATTCCTATTCTAGTAACAGAAAGTCTCCTCCCTTCCTCTTCTGAAACCGGCCGAAACCCTTCCCCTCCTTGTAACGCCCACCTCGACACCCTATAAAACCCCCAGCCTAGCCGAACCTCACCACCATCATCTCCTCTTCCACCACGACCAACCTCAGCCTCCGAAGACCGCCGGACCGCCACCGACGATCACCGCAAGACGGGCCGCCCAATTCCGAGCAAGCAGTGGGCAACAAGGTACCCTACTTTCCATCCTTGTAACTCTTTGCATAGTTATCCAAATATCGATCTGTCAAATCCTCTACGAAGACTACATGACCCTCTTGAACCCTGTGGAATTAGTTTTGTGTATCGTGTCTTGTGTCGGTCCCAATTAGCGACGCAAAACAGGAAAAAAGACCCAGTTTGTAGTTCAGAAAAATGTCCCAAACATCCATGTTCATGGCCGTTTTTCTTCCAACCTAGTTAATATTTTTAAATTCTACTTGAACAGTAATTTAGATAATATAACCGAGATTTAATCTCTTGAATTAGTTTATTTTAATTTGTTGTATGCTGTATTTTATTCGTGGTTGAAGTTGACCAAAAACTTGGTTTTCTAAACCCAAAATGTTTTGATACGGGGTGCGTTCCACTAAACGAGGCGACTTTGTCATATACAAATTGCATCAAAAGGCGCATATCGTCAATACAGACGTGTAAAATTTTGCAAAAATTGATTTGGATGTGCGTGCACACCGAAATCAACACGTTTCTGCCGAAAAGTCCCGTATCAGCCTTTTCTGACACTCGTCATAATTTTGTGTATGCTAGTCATTTCGTAACGAAACTTATGCCATCAGATTCGTAGCATTATGCTGGTCCTGTGACCCAAGTTTGGTTCAATTTTGAGAACATTGACGAAATCCCGTTTCGTGGGCCCCACGGTTCCATTTGACGGATGATTTCGTGACCGGCTCATCGGAATCCAGTTCTGGATGTTCTGTTGGGTTTGTATCATCATTCTAGACTCATAGACACTAAATTTGACAAATTTGGAGAACTTTGTCTCTGGTACATTTTTTGGTAAGAAGTGGGCCACATGTGGACCCCGCTTTGACCAGAAATTGTCAATTCTGTCCCTGTGTCCAAATTAGACTTATGGATAGTCAATTCTAGATAATTCATGTATTCTAAGAGCGATGGTAATATTTTTTAAGCATCCAGAGGTGTACCTGAAGATTCCACTCTTACAGGAGCAACTGAAGGAGTTCAGAACCAAGGCAAGTATACATTGCCAACTTGCAATAGATCCTGTGACTTATTTGTTTGAGTTCTTTCTTTATATATATATTCTGTGATGTATCTGTTCAACCTAGGACCGTGAGACATTGCTTAACGTCCGAACAAGATTCGGGTGTCGACGCCGTACGCGGAGTCGTGTAACGTCACTTAGAGAGTTGATTCCACGATCCTATATTTTTACGTGCTTGCTTTACCAAGTACATCGTACCATAGGACACTTGACACTATTCATGTGATATAATCTTTTCTGAGTTATTCATGGTGATTCTGTATAGGTTTACAGGATTCGTGACATAAGACTTGCATATACATAGATATCATTATGACTCGATGTACTAGCTAGAGGTCATGATCTTGTGTGTTATGGACATTAGACGTGAGGTTACATTGGGTGGGAAGAGACACACAGGCTACAGGCTGATTATATATATACTTATGTTACTAGAGAGTGCCTTAGTCTTTATACCAGAGCTTTGGCACATGTACTAGCCCTTCGTGATACTACTTGCTGCTACCGGCTCCCCGACACAGAGCTTGTAGTAGTCTCAGCCTGAGTACTAGTGATGCTATCAACTTACATTTCACATAGTTGGTTACATAGCTTGTGTAAACTCCCTCGACCAGATTTCAGCATTTAATAATAAATTAGGATTATATTTTACCAAATTAGGATTTATTACAGCTTTTTAAATTTATTTTGCTTACATATCCTATTTATTTGTGCCCTGTCCATCACATCAAAATTTAGAGCATTACACTGACTATTATCCCCAAACAAAGTTCACATACCTCTCCTAGACATGCTAGTCTATTTTTTCTGAACTTTGTGCAACTCCCAGATACTCTGTTTTGTGCCTCGTTTTAGTCGCACAAATATCGTTACAAACGTCCATATTAATTATTAATTAATTTCCAGATCTGTATCCATCTCTGTTCTAATAGAGATTTGAGGCCCAACAGGCACCTGTTTTGTCCAAACAAAATTACGTTATTATTCTACCTTGAGTATACTACAATTAGTATATTTACACCGCACTAAAATTATGGCCCTACCTATTTTTAAATAATTAGTAAACACCGTGCGCATTAATTTCTAATTAATTAATACGGTGACCCGTATCACCCAAAACCAGGCCCATCCCCTGCCCAGGCTCACCCCCACCCCCTCAAGGCCCTCACACAGCATTCCCCCTCAGTTCTGTACATTTCAGCGCCCTCAGGAATAAGGTGTTTTTCTCAGACAATTGTATAATTGCGCAATTTTCTAATTAATTGGACTTTTATGTAATTTATGAAATTGCAGGATTTTAATCTGCAAATTGTACGTACGAGGTGTCAACCCCCATTAGAGGGTGAATCTACACCGTCCATTTAAAAGTGGGCCCCACCCATAAAATATCCTACAAAATATCTATAGATATTTTAATTGCCTAATTACCTAAATGCCCCCACCCCTAACCCTAATTACAAAAATACCCAAAACCCAAACCCTATATAAACAACCCATCCCCACCACCCGAACACCCACTCCTCCTCTCTCAGCCACCCTCCGCCACCGAGCCTCTGCCCCCTGCCTCGCCACCCCCTGAGCTCCTCCCCGGCCGCCGCAGCGCCGCCTTGGCCGCCGCAGCCGCC